>JAXIVJ010000688.1:15000-122500 GCA_036785665.1 Chirona hameri | reverse complement strand
GTAGCAACTTATATTGCAGAAGCTCCTGTTCGCACATTGAACAGTGATCCGCTCCTGGTTGTGTGGAATTTGCCGTATGTTGTATATAATAAATAGTTAGTACAAATTGCACATTTCTACTTACAACAATGGATCATGAGCGTTCACTTATCCTAACTGCATATGGCGTGGCGCATACGCTATTACGGTCGGGACGGTCAGGTCATTCGTCGATCTCTCTGAATATGTTCCTTTCGCTGAGCGTCGTGCTCTTGCCTCCCCCACCGAGCACTCGTGTCTCATTCTGCCTGGTGTCTTACTCTGCCTCGTGTCTCACTCTGCCTCGTGTCTCACTCTGCCTCGTGTCTCACTCTTCCTCGTGTCTTACTCTGCCTCGTGTCTTACTCTGCCTGGTGTCTCACTCTGCCTCGTGTCTCACTCTGCCTCGTGTCTCACTCTGCCTCGTGTCTCACTCTTCCTCGTGTCTCACTGCCTGGTGTCTCACTCTGCATGGTGTTTCACTCTGCCTCGTGTCTTACTCTGCATGGTGTCTCACTCTGCCTCGTGTCTTACTCTGCATGGTGTCTCACTCTGCCTCGTGTCTTACTCTGCATGGTGTCTCACTCTGCCTGGTGTCTCACTCTGCCTCGTGTCTCACTCCATCTTACCCCGCCCCTCTCCGGCCAGTGTCGCTGGAGAACATCATGACGGACGTCTCGGAGCTGGAGAAGGGCATGGAGGCGACGCGACGCGAGATGTACGTGCGGCAGAACGTCAAGGACGACGCCATGAAGACTGCGCTCAGAGACTTCCTCGTCAACTCGGACGACAAACTCAGGTGGGGTAACGTGACGTCGGACTGGCTGTTGGCGTTGGGTTCTTGTCACCTTTGCCGTGTCGTGCTTTGTGCCAGGCTCGGACGCTGGACGCTGTGGAAGCCAACGGCGGCTCTAGCAGTGTGGGTACAATGGTGTGTGTTCGCTGTGATACATTGGGCGTCTGACACCGCATGCTGTCGTGTGTCTGCTGTGCCAGTGTGTCATGGCTGGCGTGTCAGTGTGTCATGACTGCTGTGTCAGTGTGTCATGGCTGGCGTGTCAGTGTGTCGTGACTGGTGTCTGACACCGCTTCTGTGTGTCGTTTCAGGCGTCTGCGGGTGGAGAGTAAGTCATCGCAGGAGGCCTTCCAGCGGGCGGTCGAGTATTTCGGCGAGAGCAGCCGCACCATCGCCGCCAACACTTTCTTCGCCATCTTCGCCCGCTTCCTCAAAGCGCTCAAGGTCAGGACGCCGACACCCAACAGCAGCACACCGAGTGTGCTATACATTGGATGTATTCCTTATTCGTTGATGACATTCGTTTTCTTTTAAGCTCAAGCGTTTGCTCTTTCATCCCACTTTCGATTCAGCAAAGTTATGGATTGTGGTGACAGTATGGCGATAATAAGAGGAATAGTGATAACCATCACGAAGATGATTATGATAATAATTGATAATGAACACACTATATGATGGGGATTGAAATGACTGTTGGTCATTGCTGGACAATGTCACTTCCACATCACACACCACGTTTACGCTTAGCCACGTTTCTCCATTAATTTAGCCAAATCCCCTGGCTCTTCCCTGACCTCACGTCCTGTCGTCGCAGCAAGCTGAGCAGGAGAACGAGCACCGTCGGAAGATGGAAAGGGCAGCGGCGGCGGCCGCCTCACAACGGGACAACAACAACGTCTCTGTCAACAAACGGAACAAGATCAACTCCAAGAAACAACAGGTCAGCTCTCAGCTCAGATGCCTGGCATGGTTGTTGCCTGGCAGACTCTTAATATTGTTTCAACACACCGTGGTATAATAGTGGGCAAGTTGTAGCTATCATGATCAGCTCGCCGCCTCTGACTTGTGTGTCTTGTCTGACCTTCCCCCCCGCCTCTGCGTGCCGCAGGCGGAGGTAATCCAGGAGCTGAAGACCAAGTCCTCGCCTCACGCGGGCTCCGTGCAGGAGAAGAAGCTCCTCGGTCAGGAGGAGGTGTACCACGGAGCCCTGGAGGACATCCTGCTCGGACTGAAGAACGAGCCCTACCGCCGCGCCGACGCCGTCCGCCGCAGCCAGCGCAAGAGGACGGAGACGGCGCGGCTGTCCAGGGCGCTGGATGACCTGGATGTGTGACCCGACACGCATGTGCAAAGCGACTGACGAGCGAGGCGGGGGGAGACGGGATATACATAGCTACCAGGTTATAGTGCACATTTGGACCCGTGGTTTGCAAATTGATTGCTGTTACTTTAAGGTTTTACGGTCCTGAGCTTTTAAAATATGTGAAGAGCTGTGCTTTGTTTTACTAAGTCCTCGAGAACATGCGACTCTTGAAAGGTTTCGATAGTTTGTTTTACATATCACGATTTAAATGTTTCTGAAACTTTGTAGCGTGTCATCGTCTCACCCCGCCCGCTACCATCTGTGATATTCTCCGCCGATGCGACCACAGCGGCCGGCTGGGCAAGGAACGCGGCTTCGGTGCCGCTGGACTTCTGACCCGCTGTCCGGGGCCGACGCTGCCCCCTGGCAGCGTCTCCTTACGGCGTCCCGTCTCCTGTACGGTCTCCTCTGGGGAGACAGGACGCCGCTGACTGGGCGTCGCATCTCCTGTGGATCTGATAAGAGTCTGTTTTATTTTGGTTACGAGTGTGTTGTGTGCGCGGCGCGACGAGCCTGCCCGGTCCGGGCTGTGCGTGCGGCCGCGTGTCTGCATGTCTGTATGTCTGTATGTCTGCATGTGTATGTCTGTACGTCTGTACGTCTGCATGATCCGAGTGTATCCGGCAGGGTGGCCGCCGGAGTTGCAATATGGGGCGGCGCATCACGCGCGAGGTGCCAGTTCGGGACCAGGAGTCCGTGTGTCGCGTGTCACGCGTGTCGCGTCGTTACCCGGTGCCTTCAGAGGGTGCCTCCTCAGTCACAGAGTCGCCTGTGGCCGCGCACAGGTACACCACCGCCGGAGACGTGCCCTACCAGAGGGCGGCGCCAGGCGGCCCGTTCAATATTCTTATTTTTGTATTTATACGCAAATACATCGGGTGCCACTTTGGATACGAGTTTGTGTTGTGCCTTCCGTCTTCGAAACTCAGATGATTCTCGAGAATGGATGGGGTCCAGGTGGCTCAGTCGTTAGAGCCGGGCTAGGAATCTGGGCCGGTCCGGGTTCGAGTCTGGCTACTGGAGAGATCGTTTGGTTTCCCCGCCTGGGTTGGCGTGCGAGACCCGACGATACGCGCACCACCCCCTGTGGGACACCGGCTGCGACGTGGCGGATGCGGTCGGGCGCCGCGTGGAGGCCTGGTTGAGCCGGGCTGGTTGGGCCCCGCTAAACAGCGGAGAACCGACCCACGTCAGCTACCGTAGCGGCAGCCAGACCGCCCCAGACGTCGCCGTCTGCAGTACTGACCTCGCCCGCAGGACGGTGTGACACCTGGGACCCGACCTCGGTAGCGACTACCTTCCCATGCTGGTGGACGTCCGGATGACCCTCGCCCCCCCCCCCCCCCCGAGTCCGCAAGACCAGGTGGAGCTTCCTGAAGGCGGACTGGATTGCCTTCAAGGCGGAGTGCGAGACTGCCCTCGCCGAGATGTTACCCCCGCAGGCCACAGCAAACAAGACCTGTCGGCCCAGTTCACGCGGGTGGTGAACCAGGCCAGCACCCGTCACATCCCCGCGGCGCCAGAGCGGACCCTAAACCCTGGGCGCACCACCCGGACCTGGTGGAGGCGGTCGCCGAGCGGTGTGCTGCGCGCGGTGCGATCCGTCCGGGAGACGCGGGTCCGCTGGATCGCCGCCAAACGGCGTGCTGCGGAGGTGGAGAGGCGAGTGTCCCAGGAACACTTCCGAGAGTTCGTCACCACTACCCTCAGCAAGCCAGCCAGCTTGGGCAGTTTCCAAGATCCTCAAGCGCTGGGAGCAGGCCGAAGATGACGACCTCCGGGAGGGCCAAGCCATGAGGGCGGAGAATGGCAGGCTCCTGGTCAGGGACCTGGAGAAAGCGGAGGCCTTCGTCAAAATGTACGCGCGCGTGTCCAAGCAAGTGCGGGACCACAAGCTGGACCGCGCGGCGAAGACAAAGATGAGGGCCCCAGAGTTCCGATGCTGCCAGGACTGCCGCGGAGCCCGCTCGGAGGCCTGCTAGGCCTTCTCGGAGACCGAGCTGACTCGTCAACTCCAGGTGGCCAAAATGAAGAAGGCTCCCGGCCCAGACGGAATCTGCAACGATATGATTAGACACCTTGACCCGGTGGCCCGCAGATCCCTACTGCGGCTCATCAACACTTCCTGGCTACAAGGGGAGGTGCCGCAGGAGTGGCGGAGGGCCACCATCGTCCCCATTCCCAAGACCGGCAAGGACAAACAGTTCCCGGCCAGCGACCGCTCCATCGCTCTCACGAGCCATGTCTCAAAGCTGGCGGAGCGCCTAGTACTGGGACGGCTGACCTACGTAGCGGAGCGCCTCCACCTGATCCCCGCGGAACAAGTCGGGTTCCGCCAGGGTCGATCGGTGGAGGACAATATCGGTCGCCTGGTCCAGCAGGTCCAAGATGGGTGGCAACGGCTCAAGAACCGATCGAAGAAATGCCCGGACGGCGCATCGACTTAAAAGTACGTACTGGTCGCCTTCGATTTTGCGCGTGCTTATGACACGGTGGATCATCGCCTACTTCGTGTCCGTCTGTTGCAACAAGGCGTCCCCCACTGCCTCGTCCGCTGGACTTGGCAGTTCCTGCGGGACAGGAAAGCGCGCGTGGAACTCAACGGTGTGTACAGCAGCGAGCGGGTGTTTCGGGCGGGCCTGCCGCAAGGCGGGGTCCTCTCACCGTCCCTGTTCTTGTTATGGGCGGCCCCGCTCGTCGACATACTCCACGGGATCCCTGGCACGACGACCTATATGTACGCAGACGACACAGCAGCGCTCTGCTCCGGCAACTCCATCAACATCGCCAAGGACAGAGCCCAGAAGGCGGCTGACGCGCTCGTCCTTTGGGCTGAAGCCTCCAAGATGAAGGTCGCTGGTGGCAAGACCCAGGTCATCGTCCTGTCACAGTGGGCCCGCGACGCGGATAACTGCGTGATCCGGGTCGCGGGGTCTCCGGTTCCGGCTGGTGACAGCCTCAACCTGCTGGGTGTCAGCCTGGACCGCCTGCTGCATTTTGGGGGGGCACTGCCGCCGGCTCAGGCGGCGGGTGCGTCCCAGAGTGGCACAGCTGCGCCGGCTGACCGGTCGCAGTTGGGGCCTGAGCGAACGGCAACTTCGCACCGTGGCCAGTGGCTGCATGCGCGGTGCGCTGGAGCACGCCGCGGCCGCATGGCTGCCAGCAACGCCGCCATCGCACGTCGAGCTGCTGGAACGCGAAATGCGCTCGGCCGCGAGGGTGGTGACCGGGTGCCCTATTTCTACGCCGGCCCACGCCGTGATGGCGGAGGCCGGCCTGGTGCCGGTCGCGGTGCGCCGCCCGACGCTGGCCGCCCGATTCCTGGCCAAGGCCATCGCCCTCCCGCCAGGAGATCCTCTTCGGGCGGTCGCAGAGGCGTCGGCCCCGAGCCGCCTGACGACGGTGACGGGCTGGAGGACCGTGGGTCTGGAAATGTGGCCCGCGGCGGACATCATGGCGCCGGACATTGAGCAGCTCCTTCCAGAGAGAGCGCCGCCCTGGACGGAGACCGGCCCGGTCACTTTCGAACTAAGTGTTGGGGCACCGCTCCCGAGCGGTGCCTCGGACCGACTACAAAGAGAGACGGCGTCTGCACACCTGGCCTCCCTGACTCAGTGTGCCACGTGGGTCTGGACGGACGAGTCTGCGGAGGGCGGGACGACCAACGGCGGAGCTGGGGTGGCTATTGAGCTGCCGGACGGGGAGCGGCACGAGCTGCGGATCCCGGCCGGCGCGCTATGCTCCAGCTTCCGAGCGGAAATGGTCGCGCTTCAATCGGCCCTCGCCTTCCTGACAGAAAATGCGACCCACACCGAGGATCCGATCAAAGTGTGTACGGACTCTCAGGCTGCTCTGGCCTCGCTCAGAGGAGGCCCACCTGTCCAGTCGTCCTCACTCGGTGCCGCCATCTGGCGGGCGCTCACCGAGCTGACACGCAACGGCAGACCGGTGCATCTACAGTGGGTCCCCTCTCACTGCGGAGTGGAGGGCAACGAACAAGCAGACGCACTGGCCAGGGACGCCGCGGCGCTTCCCCAGGGGGACGTCCCGCTGGACGTGAGGACGATCCACCGGGCGGCGGCGCGAACGGCGAGGGCGCGCTGGATCAGCGGCTGGCCTCAGGGCTGGTACCGGACGTTGATGGGCGCCCGTCTGCCGCCGCCGGTGTCCCTGGGGGAGCGATCAGTGGCGGTAGACATCCATCAGCTGCGGGCTGGCCACTGGTCCGGCTCGACAGCGTACCTGCGCCGGATTGGTCGGAGCCCCTCCCGACAGTGCCCCCAGTGCAACAGCCTTGACTGCAGGGGGGCGGCCTGCCCAATCTGCCGGGAGGAGGCCGATACTTCAGCACATGTGCTGATGAGGTGCCCGGCCCTGATGGCGCTCCGATTCCGGCGCCTCGGTACAATCAACCCGACACATCAACTCGTCCGGAGCGACGAGGTGGCGGCCTAGGGGGCCGCTGCCAGGGCCCTCCAGAGCCTTGAGGCTACCTCGGCGGCTGGAGGGAACTAACAACAACGGACCCGACGATAAACGCCGGCGGTCGCACCGTCATAAAGCGCCGCTACCGTTTCCACCATCCGAGAATGATGGTGGTTATTTAATCAATAATTGAGGTAGGTGATGGTGGTGATGTGATGGTGATGGTGTAATTTAGGTGTGATGTGATGGTGATGAAGTTAGTGCACCACCCTCAGCATTCCCTTCCAATCCAATCCCTCACAAGCATGACAGTCAAAACAGCGTTGTATTTATACGAAAAAAGCACGTCTCATCGGAATCGCTCACATTAATCCACGGCTGACGAATCGCTCTCACCAAGCATCCCTCCCCATCCACGTCACTCAGCGTCGATCCACGTCCCTCAGCGTCGATCCACGTCCCTCAGCGTCCATCAGCATCCCTCAGCGCGCGTCAGCGTCCCTCCGCGTCCCCTCTGCTTCTTCTCTGTTCACCTCAGCACCCCTCTGCCCGCGTCAGCGTGCGCCGCGGATCGGGCCGCGGCCGCGCGGTCCGCGGCTGCGTCGGGCGCGCTGCAAGGTGGCACCGTGCCGGCCGGGGGCCGGCTGCGGCTGCTGCTCCTGGGACGCGTTTCTGTCCCAAACGATCGGCTGGGGCCGCTGCAGACGCCCCGCGCGGCGACGGCCCGCCGCCCTCTGATACTGCGGCGGCGGCTGGGGCTGGTCACCTGCCGAGATGGAGACGGATGTGTCAGACATGCGACGTGAATCCAGATAGACACAGAGATCAAACATGAGAGGGAGAAAGACGTGAGATTAAGAGTCTACGGACGTGAGAGGGATTATTGTGACGGTTCTGTGAGAGGCCGCGGGTGTCCCCTGATGACCCCTCTGACAAAGAATGTCCAAAATGTGAGCTTCCCCACATCATAAATACGATTACCCCAGAACGTATCAGGGGACCCTGGACGTCCCCAGGTTCGTGGGGGATTCAGGAATTACCTGTAGTCCGTGGGGGATTCAGGAAGTACATGTAGTCCATGGGGATTCAGGAAGTACCTGTAGCCCATGGGGTATTCAGGAAGTATCTGTGGTCTTCAGAGGGTCCCATAACGTACCTGTGGCCTGCAGAGGGTTCCAGGACGTACCTGTGGCCTGCAGAGGGTCCCAGCACGTACCTGTGGCCTGCAGAGGGTTCCAGGACGTACCTGTGGCCTGCATAGGGTCCCAGGACGTACCTGTAGCCTGCAGAGGGTTCCAGGACGTACCTGTGGCCTGCATAGGGTCCCAGGACGTACCTGTAGCCTGCAGAGGGTTCCAGGACGTACCTGTGGCCTGCATAGGGTCCCAGCACGTACCTGTGGCCTGCAGAGGGTTCCAGGACGTACCTGTGGCCTGCATATGGTCCCAGGACGTACCTGTGGCCTGCAGAGGGTTCCAGGACGTACCTGTGGCCTGCAGAGGGTCCCAGGACGTACCTGTAGCCTGCAGAGGGTACCAGGACGTACCTGTGGCCTGCAGAGGGTCCCAGCACGTACCTGTGGCCTGCAGAGGGTCCCAGGACGTACCTGTAGCCTGCAGAGGGTCCCAGGACGTACCTGTGGCCTGCAGAGGGTACTAGGACGTACCTGTGGCATGCAGAGGGTCCCAGCACGTACCTGTGGCCTGCAGAGGGTACCAGGACGTCCCTGTAGCCTGCAGAGGGTCCCAGGACGTACCTGTGGCCTGCAGAGGGTTCCAGGACGTACCTGTGGCCTGCAGTATCCCAGGACGTACCTGTAGCCTGCAGAGGGTCCCAGCACGTACTTGTGGCCTGCAGAGGGTCCCAGGACGTACCTGTGGCCTGCAGAGGGTCCCAGGACGTACCTGTAGCCTGCAGAGGGTACCAGGACGTACCTGTGGCCTGCGGAGAGTCCCGCACGTACCTGTGGCCTGCAGAGGGTTCCAGGACGTACCTGTAGCCTGCAGAGGGTCCCAGGACGTACCTGTGGCCTGCAGAGGGTACCTCACAAGGCATGTGTCTGTAAGTCGTACCTGTGGCCTGCAGAGGGTCCCAACACGTACCTGTGGCCTGCAGAGGGTACCAGGACGTACCTGTAGCCTGCAGAGGGTCCCAGGACGTACCTGTGGCCTGCAGAGGGTTCCAGGACGTACCTGTAGCCTGCAGAGGGTTCCAGGACGTATCTTTAGCCTGCAGAGGGTCCCAGGACGTACCTGTGGCCTGCTGAGGGTTCCAGGACGTACCTGTGGCCTGCAGAGGGTTCCAGGACGTACCTGTGGCCTGCAGTGTCCCAGGACGTACCTGTCGCCTGCAGAGGGTCCTGTTCGGTGCCCCGGCTACTGAGTTGGGTGATGTCCATGCGGGTATCGTCCAGTCCGGCGGCGGCCGCCAGCGGCGCCTGCTGGTCCCCGCTGGAGGCGGACGGACCCGCGCCAGCGCCGCCACCTACTGGCTGAAATACGAACCAACAATCAGCCCGACAGCAACCTCCCGGCACACACTGCCAGCTAGTTTACCAAACGGCACATAGATGGCGCTGAGAATCACAAGACTACAGATCGATACAGAGTGGCTCCTCAGAGACTTTCCAGACAGGGAAGCACTGTGCGCCTGACTTAAGTCAAGGCATGTGTCTGTAAGTCGTCCCAGAGTAGGAAACTAGATATAAAGATAAAAATGAATGAGATATAATTATCGGCAAAGTACGAATCAGTCTAATAACCGACAAAATGTCGCTCCGGGCGAGGTTCTGGCCCCTCCACGACCCTCCCCGGGCAAGTCAGTAGTCACATCACCACCGACCTGCGGCGAGGGCACCGACTCGGCGAACGCGTCTCCCCTGCGCGGCACCATCAGTGTCGGCGTGCTCGGCACGATGCCGTCTCCGTCGTCGAACTGTCCGGCGGCGTGCGCCCCGGCAGCGGCAGCAGCGACCGCTCCAAACGGCTGCAGGTGAGGCCGGGAGGTCGGGCCGGCAGCGGCGGCGGCGGCGGTCGGCCGGGCGTCGGACGCGCTCTGACTCGCCTCGGACTCCTCAGCGTCGCCCACCTCGGCGTCCTCTTCCTCTTCGTCCTCCTCCTCCTCCTCAGCGGCGTCCTCCTCCTGACTGATATCCTCCATCTGCTCGTCGGCGCCGGCGTCGGCGGCCGCCTCACCGCCCGGCCCCTGCTGAGGCACGTACTCCACCGTCTGAAGAGCACGGAGCACGGAGCACGGAGCAGGTCATAACACGTACTCCACCGTTTGAATAGAGCACGGAGCACGGAGCAGGTCATAACACGTACCCCACCGTCTGAATAGAGCACGGAGCACGGAACACGGAGCAGGTCATAACACGTACTCCACCGTTTGAATAGAGCACAGAGCACGGAGCACGGAGCAGGTCATAACACGTACTCCACTGTCTGAATAGAGCACGGAGCACGGAGCAGGTCATAACACGTACCCCACCGTCTGAATAGAGCACGGAGCACGGAACACGGAGCAGGTCATAACACGTACTCCACCGTTTGAATAGAGCACAGAGCACGGAGCACGGAGCAGGTCATAACACGTACTCCACTGTCTGAATAGAGCACGGAACACGGAGCAGGTCATAACACGTACCCCACCGTCTGAATAGAGCACGGAGCACGGAACACGGAGCAGGTCATAACACGTACCCCACCGTTTGAATAGAGCACGGAGCACGGAACACGGAGCAGGTCATAACACGTACTCCACTGTCTGAATAGAGCACAGAGCACGGAGCACGGAGCAGGTCATAACACGTACTCCACCGTCTTAGTCACAGTCAGTCCACACGTAGTCCACAGTCTTAGTCGTAGTCACAGTCCACAGTCCGGGGCAGAGTACGGGTCGTATCACGTGTTGCCGGGACAGCTGCAGAGCAGGCCTTACGCCACGTACTCTTCCTTTACCGCCTGGACACGGCCGGGACGGACAGAACAGGGCAGCACCAATAACAACTTAGTCGAGACATTGTCTGACCAAGCCGAACAATGTGCTCAAACTGCGGGAACCGTAGTAACAAAGGCGGCATGCGGCATGTGTAACTCAGTTCCGGCAAGGAAAAACAAACAGACGCGTGGCTTGTTGAATGTTTGTGAGGATCACAAATCTAGCACAGAATTAAAGAAAAACCTCATTTTCTTGATGATTATCACAGTATCGATCAACCTACAAATATGAGCGAACCAGACATGTGCCTGGATCCCGGGATCCAGCTGAGATCCGGATATGTGTCATGTGTCCCGGGATCTACATGGGAAACCAGATTCAGGTACACAATAAGCCGAGGGATCCACAAAGATCCCAGATCCTGATATATTTTATGCCGAGGGATCCACTGGGATCCCAGATCCAACTCCGGGATCCAGGCACGCCGGTAGGTCCCTACTTCTTGCTAATTTAACATATGGGAGAAATAATTACAATCTCTATATTTGCTAATAGGTACAAGGTACAAGGTACAAGGTAATTTGCAGGTACTAATTATCTACATAGTACATACTACATACGCAACATAGAGACCACACATTGTTATGTCAGTCCCTGCATCTTGTGTTTCAAGATATGAGGCTCGTTTAAATTAGAGATCCACTGAGATCCCAGATCCTGAAGCATTTTACACCGAGGGATCCAGGAGGATCCAAGATCTTCATGCATTTTATGCCGAGGGATCCACTGGGATCCCAGATCCAACTTCGGGATCCAGGCACAATTCTGGTGCGAAAACATGCTATAAAAGTGTAAAATCAGCACAAGAACTTCCTTTCGAAGGCATGACCATTCAGCATAATATTTGTCTAGACAAAGTAGGGACATTTTTTCAAACATACCTCCAACTAACATTGCGCTGAGCCCGTCCGGGCCAGGCGAGATGTGAAGTCAGATGACCCAAATGACCTTGCCACAGCATTTGACTGGTCTGCCAACCTTTCCGTCTGCCAGCCGGGAACGGGACTTTTTTTCTTCTTTTTTGGGGGTGGGGGGGGGGAGTTGTTCTCGCCCACCCCGTAGGGGACTTCCCGGGCGACTCTGGCCGCCGGACAGACGGACCGCACAGGCCGAGTCTGCTGAGTGCGGACCGACGTTATCGCTCAGCCACAGACCCGTCGGCGGCCACAGTGGTCCCAAGTCGCACCCGGTGGCTTTGTTAGCGACCGTGTGTCATCCCACAGCGGTCTCTGTCCAACGGCGCTCCGGTAGGAGCCAACAGACAAAACAAAATGGCGACAGGCAGGCCGTTCTGGAGAATAACGATAGCATATCGGTCCTTCGCTAGTCGTTTTGCAGCCAGCCCCTGATGACACTGAACCAGGGAAGACGTGTCCAGAGCCTGGTACAGAGTGCTACCAGGGCCCACCATGGTGTATACATATTCCATCGCAACGTCTGCTCATACACATGCAGCATTGCAGCCAGCATTGAACATTGCAGCATTGATGCAGCATTGCAGCCGGCCGTATGCTTGGAGGGGTGAGCAGTGAGCAGTGAGCACAGGGTCCTAGGATTGCTTTGAAGCTGGGGTGCAGAGTGGAAAATTCAGGCTAAAAATAAGCATAAAGAGTGGAAAATTCAACAACAAAAAACATATGTACTCGGCTTGATCAATATTCAATTACCTGCTTACCAGAAAAGTCAGGTAACTACGCCAATTCTTTCCCTACACAGGCTGTCCCATCATTACATCCATAAACCACTATCAGGGTTCCAATTATCCAATACATTTTAAAATAAGGAGTGGAAAATTCACAGTAAAAGTCAGGAAAAAGAGGGGGAAATAGTATCCATAGGGTGTCGTTTTCCACCCAAATTTCCAAATGCTAGGACACTGAGTGAGCAGGACTGGATTTTGACACGCCGCCAGTTCATCACCGTACCACACGGAGGTAAGTTGGCAGATGCAGTCTATTCCACCCGGGTGTGTTCTATCGCAAGGTCAATCGTAAAGCTAAACGAACACTTCTGGCGGCAGAGCCGTTCGTGTAAAGCTGAAGACTCGTACGGAAATAAAACACAAAAGTCGGCAAATACCGTGGCAAACAGATCATTGGCGAATGGTGACTAACAAATTGATGACTTTGGCGAATGGTGACTACACTCAAAACGTGCAGATATGATTTCGAAGAAGACTGAACTATTCGGAAAGCTTCTCTGAGTCGCGTTTGTTTGTTTATGCTCGTCTCCCCAGCCGAGGACGAGGTGGCCAGTCGGGTACTCCCCGTCTCTGTCCCGACTCCCGAGGCGCTGCGCCCCGCCTTCACGACGCCGGTATTCAGTGCAGTGATCACCATCGACGCCGGTATTCAGCGCAGAGGTCACTACCGCTGCCAGTTGTGCCGGCGGGGCGCGGGCGGGTTCTCCCCCGGCCCCGGCTGGTGACCTTACATCACTATCTCACCAACTCGGCACGGCGCCCACTGCTCCTCATCCCCCCCCCCCCCCCCCCCAACGCCGCCGACCGGCCGACCAGCCGACCATTACTCTGAGCCGACCGGCCGACCGGCCGGACGGCAGTGGTGCGATAGGATCCAACCGAGACGGAGCGGAGCCGGGTGAGGACTGAGCAGTGCTGTGCAGTGCTGTGGGACTGGCCTCCCAGCTCCAGCCGACAACCTTCACTGCTGCCAGAAGAACACACCGCCCGCGGTCTACAGTGCTCCACAGCGGTCTACAGCGCTGCTGCACGGACACATCCGACCAGAAGGACGCGACAGGACAGGGGGACAAGACGCGACAGGACAGGCGGACAAGACGCGACAGGACAGGCGGACAAGACGCGACAGGACAGGCGGACAAGACGCGACAGGACAGGGGGACAAGACGCGACAGGACAGGCGGACAAGACGCGACGAGGACAGGGGGACAAGACGCGACGAGGACAGGGGGACAAGACGCGACGAGGACAGGGGGACAAGACGCGACGAGGACAGGAGGACAAGACGCGACAGGACAGGGGGACAAGACGTGACGAGGCGGACAGGACCTCCCGCTCGAACTCTACAGCACCACCGAGTGGACGCATCCGACCAGAGAGGAGACGACTCGACAGTGTGGGCAGGACCTGCGGTCAGTAGCGGCGAGATCAGCGGCACCGTCGGGATGTCTGCCGTGGAGGGCAGCGCGCTGTCACTGTTCACTATCTCCCCCGAAGGCCGTCTGGAGCTGCAGGAGAACACGCTGCGCCACGTGCTGCTCTCTGATGACGTCCGCCACCAGCCCGTCATTCCGGTGTCCGTGACGGGCGCCTTCCGACGCGGTAAGTCGTTCCTCCTCAACGTGCTGCTGCGCTACCTCCAGTCGGAGTTCGCCGGCGGCGGCGGCGGCGGCGGCGGCGGCGGCGGCGGCGGCGGCGGCGGAGACTGGCTCGCGGCCGGCAGCTCGGCGCTCTCCGGCTTCCCATGGCGCGGCGGCCGGCTGGCGCACACCCGCGGTATCCAGGTCTGGTCCCGGCTGTTACCGGTCACCCTCGCCGACGGCCGGCCGGCGCGCGTGCTGCTGCTCGACTCACAAGGCGCGTTCGACGCCGTCTCTACGCCCGCTGAGAGTGTGGCCGTGCGGGCTCTGGCCGGCCTGCTGAGCGCCGTGCAGGTGTTGAGCGTGTCCCGCCAGCCTCAGTCGGACGACCTGCAGCAGACGCGGCTCTGCGCCGAGTACGGTCGGCTCTGGGCCGAGGCCGCCGGGCAGCCAGCCGGGTTACAGACACTGGTGGTGCTGGTGCGCGACTGGCCGTTCCCTGAAGAAGCCCCATACGGCGCTGAGGGAGGCCGACGTGTGCTGGAGGACTGGCTGGCCGGGGGAGAGTCCGGTGACGGCGCCGCACTGCGCAGCGCCGCAAGTCAGCTCCACTGTTACCTGCTGCCACACCCGGGAGCGGCGGCGGCCGGCGGAGGGCCTCAATTCACCGGCGCCGCCGACCAGCTCTCGGCCGAGTTCGCCGCCGAGCTGCGCCGGCTGGCGCCGTGGCTGCTGGCCGGCGAGCGGGCGGCGCCGCGGCGGGTCGGCGGGCGGCCGCTCACCGGCTCCGGCCTGGCCGCCCTCTGCCGCGCGCTGGCCGCCGCCGACGCGCCGCCACCGCCGGAGAACCTCGCCGACGCTCTGGCGGCGGCGGCGGCGCGGCGCGCGCGGGCCGCCGCGCTCAAGGCCTACTTAAAGCGTATGGAAGCAGCCACCAGCCAGGGAGAGCCGCTGTCTGACGAAGATATTCAACTGGCGCACGGCGCAGCTCTGGAGGAGTCCCACCGAGCGTTCACGGCCGCCGGCGGCAGCGGCAACTCGACCTCAGACCACCAGCTCTCGGCCGACGTCACGGAGCACTACCAGCGAGTGCTGACGCTCAATCGCCGGCGGCGGGACGTGCTCGAGGCTCGCGTCGCCTCCAAGAACGCCGCGCTGGCGTCCGCCTGCTGGGACCGGTACGAGGCGGAGATGCGACGCGCCGTACCCGGGGACGGGCCCGCCGTTCGCGAGCGGCGGCTGAGAGAGCTGCACGCTGCCGCCGCCGACAGCGCGCTCCAGCGCTACGACCGCGGCCGGAGCGGCGCCGGCTCGGCAGCTGATCAGCCGCGGCAGCAGCTGCTGCAGTGGCTCCAGCAGCGGCTGGATACGTACTGCGCCAGAAACGCCGCCCGCCTCCGCCGCGACCAGACGGCCGCCGAGGAGCGGCAGCGGGCCAGGGAGGCCGCCGCTGAAGAGGCAGCGCGGAGGGAGCGGGACGAGGCCGCTGCTGCTGCTGCCGTCGAAGCCAGACGAGTCGAGGTGGCCCGCGCGGTGTTGGCGGCCGCACCACCAGAAGTCCCGGCGATGACCGTGGCCATGCGGAACCTGATGGCTGCCCAGCTGGCCGGCCCGGTGGCGCCACTGGCGCAGTGTGTGGCTGTGGCCGCCGGGCAGAGCGCTGTGTTCGCGGAAAGTGTGGTGCAGGGTGTCGTGCAGGCCGTCCCTGCCGCCGAAGCGACGCTACAAGTGGCGAGTGCCGTTGGCAACATAGTCGCGAACCTGTTCAGGTGGTAAATGGAAAAGCCCGATGGGGATGAACATACTCACGCTTACTAACTATACGATAGTGGTACTGTGCGTTAAGTCTACTGTTAACTTTTTGAAATACCCGAGAGCTTAGCATGGTGCCAGTAAGATTGGTGAAGCTGGTAGACACCAGAAGGGATATGTTAATAGTATATGGTACATGCCATGCTTGAAAGTCATAGATCGTAGCATAAGAACGTTTGCAACGAGACACGGACGCAGTTCAGGATAGGTCCAGCGGAACCCAACACGTCCCAGTTCAGGATAGGCCCAGCGGAACCCAACACGTCCCAGTTCAGGATAGGCCCAGCGGAACCCAACACGTCCTGCAGACGTGGCAAGTACACGTTTCAGTGGAGAGCAGAACAGCTCCGCGACTTGGTGAGTGACTCGCAGTCTTAGTGAGTCACGAGCAGAACTTCAGTTTATGCACGCCGCCAACATTGTCTGGAATATATGAACCCAGTCATGGATAACTGTACGTAACTGGATTGGACACGGGTGTGAAATAAATGTGTAGCTTACAGCGGCGAGACGGTGGATCACTACAACATGACGCCCCAGGACAGCCTGTGACATCGCCGGCCGCTGAACGAGACGGTGGATCACTACAACATGACGCCCCAGGACAGCCTGTGACATCGCCGGCCGCTGAACGAGACGGTGGATCACTACAACATGACGCCCCGGGACAGCCTGTGACATCGCCGGCCGCTGAACGAGACGGTGGATCACTACAACATGACGCCCCGGGACAGCCTGTGGCATCGCCGGCCGCTGAACGAGACGGTGGATCACTACAACATGACGCCCCGGGACAGCCTGTGGCATCGCCGGCCGCTGAACGAGACGGTGGATCACTACAACATGACGCCCCGGGACAGCCTGTGGCATCGCCGGCCGCTGAACGAGACGGTGGATCACTACAACATGACGCCCCGGGACAGCCTGTGGCATCGCCGGCCGCTGAACGAGACGGTGGATCACTACAACATGACGCCCCGGGACAGCATGTGGCATCGCCGGCCGCTGAACGAGACGGTGGATCACTACAACATGACGCCCCGGGACAGCCTGTGACATCGCCGGCCGCTGAACGAGACGGTGGATCACTACAACATGACGCCCCAGAACAGTCAGTGGCCTGTGACATCGCCGGCCGCTGAACGAGACGGTGGATCACTACAACATGACGCCCCGGGACAGCCTGTGGCATCGCCGGCCGCTGAACGAGACGGTGGATCACTACAACATGACGCCCCGGGACAGCCTGTGACATCGCCGGCCGCTGAACGAGACGGTGGATCACTACAACATGACGCCCCGGGACAGCCTGTGGCATCGCCGGCCGCTGAACGAGACGGTGGATCACTACAACATGACGCCCCGGGACAGCCTGTGGCATCGCCGGCCGCTGAACGAGACGGTGGATCACTACAACATGACGCCCCGGGACAGCCTGTGGCATCGCCGGCCGCTGAACGAGACGGCGATCACTACAACATGACGCCCCGGGACAGCCTGTGGCATCGCCGGCCGCTGAACGAGACGGTGGATCACTACAACATGACGCCCCGGGACAGCCTGTGACATCGCCGGCCGCTGAACGAGACGGTGGATCACTACAACATGACGCCCCGGGACAGCCTGTGGCATCGCCGGCCGCTGAACGAGACGGTGGATCACTACAACATGACGCCCCGGGACAGCCTGTGGCATCGCCGGCCGCTGAACGAGACGGTGGATCACTACAACATGACGCCCCGGGACAGCCTGTGGCATCGCCGGCCGCTGAACGAGACGGCGATCACTACAACATGACGCCCCGGGACAGCCTGTGGCATCGCCGGCCGCTGAACGAGACGGTGGATCACTACAACATGACGCCCCGGGACAGCCTGTGACATCGCCGGCCGCTGAACGAGACGGTGGATCACTACAACATGACGCCCCGGGACAGCCTGTGGCATCGCCGGCCGCTGAACGAGACGGTGGATCACTACAACATGACGCCCCGGGACAGCCTGTGGCATCGCCGGCCGCTGAACGAGACGGTGGATCACTACAACATGACGCCCCGGGACAGCCTGTGGCATCGCCGGCCGCTGAACGAGACGGTGGATCACTACAACATGACGCCCCGGGACAGCCTGTGACATCGCCGGCCGCTGAACGAGACGGTGGATCGCTACAACATGACGCCCCAGGACAGCCTGTGACATCGCCGGCCGCTGAACGAGACGGTGGATCACTACAACATGACGCCCCAGGACAGCCTGTGACATCGCCGGCCGCTGAACGAGACGGTGGATCACTACAACATGACGCCCCAGGACAGCCTGTGACATCGCCGGCCGCTGAACGAGACGGTGGATCACTACAACATGACGCCCCAGGACAGCCTGTGACATCGCCGGCCGCTGAACGAGACGGTGGATCACTACAACATGACGCCCCAGGACAGCCTGTGACATCGCCGGCCGCTGAACGAGACGGTGGATCACTACAACATGACGCCCCAGGACAGCCAGCGACCTGCGATATCGCCGGCCGCTGACTCCCCCCGGGTGTATGTTACAGCGTGGCGGGGTCTCGTCATGCCAGCGGTCTGTGATATCGCCGGCCGCTGCTGACTCTCCCCGGTTGTATGTTACAGCGTATGGGCCTCGTCATGCCAGCAGACCTTGATAACGGGACGACGCCGGGCCAGGCCACCCGTGCCACGACAAGAGGAGCGTGGCATGCGTTCCCGGGATGGTGCTCGAGTGTGGCTGCGGTGCCCTGGGCCGAGACGAGAGCACGCTGCACTGATGAGTCGCCGCTGTGCTCAAACGTATCCAACTGTGCTGAGAACGACGTGAGGAGTTCTGTATGTTGCTTGACGATCAGGGGGAAGTGTTGTGTGTATATGTGTTGAGTACGCTCTGCTCGGCGACCTTCTTCACTTTATCCGGCTCCCGCCGGTGGCGTATTTTAACATACATCATCATACACATATTCTGCTCGGTGACCTAATGCGGCGTCTTCCTCCCACCTGATGTATGCCAAGTGAGACTTGTTTGTGCCTTTCGGGGCGTTCGGTCCGGCGAAGGGGGACGGGACGGAGGGGGACGCCGGACCGCCACCCGGGGGTAGTTGGTTAGGATGGGCAGAGTGACCCGGGGTCAGGGGGACATGACGGGGGGGACGCCGGCCCGCAGCCCGGGGGTAGTTGGTTAGGACGTGCTGAGTGACCCGGGGTCAGGGGGACGGGACGGAGGGGGACGCCGGCCCGCAGCCCGGGGGTAGTTGGTTAGGACGGGCAGTGACCCGGGTCAAGGGGGACGGGACGGAGGGGGACACCGGCCCGCAGCCCGGGGGTAGTTAGTTAGGACGGGCGGAGTGACCCGGGGCCAGGGGGACGGAACGGAGGGGGACGGGACGCCTTCGGGCGTTCGTTATGTATGTCGTTATGTCTGCCTGTCTGTCGTTGTGAGGACGCTGTCGTGAGAGATTGTGCTCAGCATATATGTTTTACTACAATGATATATTTTTATCTCGATTTTAAAAACATTATGACACCCATTGAATATCAAAATGGAAGATCAAACACTTATGCCCTTTATCTGTTCATAGAGAAGGTATATACACAATTTTAACTTCCTGCATCTCATTGTTCTCCAGTTTTAGAGGTTGGACATTTCGGGTTCCTCACTCGTCATATTTCGGGCTCCTCACTCGCACGCGATCACATGTATATGATAAAGCACCACTGCGGACAACCTATGGGTGGTAATGGTCCCGCTCACAGCACATGTAAAAAACGTAGCTCAGGATGTGTTGGCAGTTAAGAACGAGGACGATCCAGCAATCTTTGGCATGAGTATATTCTAAAAATATCAGCAGCATATCTCACGTGGAACGCGCGACATGCCCTCTTTCGACCCATGTGTTGATTCAATCCATCCTGAGACAAATGTGGAAAGGTGTGGCTTGAGCATGACGAAGACTGGAATGCAATGCTACTTACGGATGCCTAACCTAATGCATGTCAAGGCATGACAAATTTTAACTCCATATATAAAGCTAAAATTTGTCCAATTTGGCCCATTCGTCCCATTAGCACCCTTATGACTTGCCGAAAACTTCGTGTCCAATCCAGTTACTACAGTTAATATGACCCAGTCAATGTATACATAACCGATGCCATGGGATATACTGTTTTTTGGACGTGTCAAAGTGTCGGAATCTCTGAAGTCGCTTACAGGATCCTACAAAGCTGAGCGGTTATGCCGTAGACCGGAGGGAACTACAACCAACCAACCAACCAACCAACCAACCAACCAACCAACCAAACCAAACCAAACCAACCAACCAACCAACCAACCAACCAACCAACCAACCAACCAACCAACCAACCAACACACCAACCAACCAACCAACCAACCAGCCAACCAACCACCAACCAACCAAACAAACAACCAACCAACCAACCAACCAACCAAACAACCAACCAACCAACCAGCCAACCAACCAAACCAAACCAAACCAACCAACCAACCAACACCAACACATCAACCAACCAACCAACCAACCAACCAAACCAAACCAAACCAAACCAAACCAAACCAAACCAAACCACCAACCAACCAACCCAACCCAACCAAACCAACCAACCAACCAACCAACCAACACACCAACCAACCAACCAACCAACCAAACCAACCAACCAACCAACACCAACCAACCAACCAACCAAACCAAACCAACCAACCAACCAACCAACCAACCAACCAACCAAACCAAACCAAACCAAACCAACCAACACCAACACACCAACACACCAACACACCAACCAACCAACCAACCAACCAACCAACCAACCAACCAACCAACCAACCAAACCAAACCAACCAACCAACTGCCATTCCGCTCCCTCCAGACCAACCTGTCTATCCATTGCTGCCCTCAGACATTGGGATACAATTATACATGTATCATTGGACAGGTACCAACACAGGAAGTATGAACACTACAGGAAATATCACACAGGGAGAGTAGAGCGGTCACACTCACGTCTTCGTCGTCATCATTCATCTCGGGAACACCTCCCGCCTCATCCTCCCCCTCTTCTTCGTATTCCTCCTCTTCCTCCTCCACCTCCTCATCTCCACCGACCTCCTCCTCGTCCTCCTCTTCCTCAACCTCCGCCTCCTCCGCCTCGTCCGCCTCGTCCGCCTCCTCCTCTTCCTCCTGCAAACATGAAACAAGACACCAAACCTGAGATCATCTGCGGAAGGTTCCAACATCCAGGGCAATGGCAGGAATTCGATATGATGCCTGCGAAACATGGACCATCCTCCCCCCCCCCCCCCCTGTGATCGCTGTCAATGTTCTGGAGCGATTAAAAGTCATGCAGGGCTCGCACTGGGAACATTTTACTCAACTGGATACCATTCCTGTGTCATTGGTGAGTGGTGACTATGGCTGGGAGAATGATACCATGCTGATAGCTCGCCAGAACCTGGTCGTAAAGGCAAAACAGCATCTACAATCCCATGTCTTGTAAGCTCAACACAATATTTTGGCTTTCAAGCGTCGCAATGGTGTGCTATTTTGTGTCGATACCAATAGTGTGGAATTATTGTTTGCGATGTAAGCGAGCAGTTTCATTCTCTCACCGAAATTGTAACCAAACATGCAACGCTAGACCTGCAGTGCACGAACGGACCAGTCAACACAAATACGGGCAGTCTACAGGTCTGCTAACATTGGACGTACATGCAGTACTTGGGAAGAAATATATTACTAACTCATTACAGGGCAAACCCATGTTCAATGACAAGCAAAGCGAATATAAACCGAGCTCAGACTTGAATGCATACTCGAAACACGGTCCTAACCTTCTAGCATATTACCTCGCCAGCTAAAAGCCATCGCATGGAATTGGACACGAACAAGTCACCGACTTCATGCAAGTCTAACCACATGACAATGAACAGCTTATCCTAGCCAGTAGACCATGCGGGATGTGTAAATTAACAACTTATCCAACTAGCGTCTGAACCACGGTCAGCTACGACGCAGCATTCACCCCCGACTGACTCCCGTCTCACCTGCTTCTCCTCGTCCGACAGCAGTACGATGATGGGCGCGGGCGGTCGGGAGGTCGCGGCGGCGGCGGCGGGGGCGGCGGCAGGGGCGGCGAGGGCGGGCGCTCGGGAGGCCGCGGCGACGGCAGGGGCGGGGGCTCGAGAGGCCGCGGCGACGGCAGGGGCGGGGGCGGGGGCTCGGGAGGCCGCGGCGGGGGCGGCCGGGGCAACTGCAGCTGCCGGCGCTGCCGACCCAGCCGCGTCTCCGGCGGCGGCGGCGGCGGCAGGAGCGGGGGCGGGGGCGGGGGCGGCCGGCGGCAGCTGACCCTCCGACCCGGAGCCGCCCTCTCCAGCCGTCTGCTGCCGCTCGGCCTCCTCTGTGCGAGCCCGCTTCACCTGCCGGCCACAACAGAACACGTTCGCAATTCAGACCTGTAATACAGATATCTGCTGCACCACTTCCTGCTCAAAAAACGCCACGAACTGCAGCAAAAACTATCCAAACTTAAAAATTACTGCAGTTGTCGCAGATGAAAAACGTTCACCAAACGAGAACACTAACCGTGAACGCGCAAACAAGATACAGTCCAAACACACACGTTACGCAAGTTAATCATTGATCAGTTTTCATATCACACACGGACTATACCGACGCCCGACAACCATCAGGATTCATCAGACACAGAGAGACGACCGTATACTATGAGCAGGAGCGTCGCCACAAAATTCCGACTGGGGTGGGGGCAGCCAGGTGGTTGCCCCTTCCTGCTCCATATGGCTGTTCAAAGCCTGCTGATCTGGGGGCGAAGTGATCCTAGGGGGTCCCGAGCCGAGCCAAGCCCCCCCCCCCCCGTGGCGACGCCCCCGACCAGCCTTGGAATTTTTGTAATTTTCTGGGCATTTTATGTCCAAAGAATTTTGCTCATTTTGTATCTACAAATGTGCTCTCTTTTCACCTGATCATACCGATAATGTATGAAAAAAGCAATTACATTTCCTCAAGGATTTAATATCTATTAAAAATCAGTAATTTTTACTTTCCAAGCAAAATAATTTATTTATAAAAAAAAAATCGTGATTTCCTAACAAGGAAATCGTACTCACCACCTATGGATTTTTACTCTCCGGGACCAGGTCATGAATCAAAAAATCCAACACCACCCCGACTATGAGGAAACAAGGCCCCACAGCTGAGCAGGTAACGTTCGCTACTCACCGTCTGTGAAGACTCTCCACCGGCAGCAGCGGAGGAGCCCGCGCTGGTGCCAGCCACAACCGCGAACGCCCGCTTCCCCGCCTGCTGCTGCTGTGGCTGCTGCTGCTGGGTGGGCTCCTGCTGCGCGGCTGGCTGCTGGGGCTGCTGGACCACCTGCTGGGCTGGCTGAGCTGGCTGAGCTGGCTGAGCTGGCTGGGCCGCCGCTGGAGCCTCCTGTTGAGACACCGGGGCCGCCGGGGCCGGCTGAGCAGCAGTACCAGCCGTACCAGCCGGCGGCGGCAGGCGCGGAGCGGTCTCGGTCGGCTCAGCACGGGACGACGGGCCGGCCGCCGGCGCCGCCTGGCTGCGCGGGGTAACCGTGGCCTGCGGCAGCGTCTCGGTGGCCTGCGCGGGGGTCGGCGCCACCGTGGCCACGGTGGCGGTGGAGGTGGACGCCGCCGGCTCGCTGGTCACGCTGAGGATACACGGAACAGACCACCGCACGGGTTACAAGTCGCCAGGGTTACAAGCCGCCAGGGTTATAAGCCGCCAGGGTTACAAGCCGCCAGGGTTACAATCCGCACGGGTTATAAGCCGCCAGGGTTACAAGCCGCCAGGGTTACAAGCCGCCAGGGTTACAAGCCGCCAAGGTTACAAGCCGCCAGGGTTACAAGCCGCCAGGGTTATAAGCCGCCAGCTTGTATACACAGCATCGGAAGACGAGCCCGCCAGACTGGCACCACGTATACCCAGCACCGGACGGCGGACACGCTGACCACTGAAATACTGACGTATAATGCAAATGTCGCTCATTAGGCTTTGGGACGCCGCAACTGCTAGGTTATATAACACCGAAAAGACACAGACATACCGCATCGGGCGGTAGGATTTAGCATCGTGTAGGATTAGCACGGACCTCGGGAGGCCGGCCCACTCCGACCCCAACCACAGTCCACACAGCACAGCAAACCGTACCCGAGACGCGTACTCCACTCTTGCACCAACATCCACATCATCCCTACACACATGAGTCGCCAGGATCCTCAGATAAGTGCGTGTCGAGAGTTGCTCCCCGCCGCGTACCTGGCGGTGAGACTGGGCGGCACGGTGGCGGTGGTCTTGGCCGGCTGGACGGCCATCGGTCGGACGCTGGCCGTCGGTGTGGTGCGGCTGGGTGTGGCCGGGCCCGGGTGTGGGTGCGGCGCAGGGTGCTGTGAGGCGGCGCTCGGCCCGCTGCTGCCACCGGACATCGGCCGGATGTTGGCGGTCGGAGCTGTACGGCCAGACTGGTCACCGGCACAGTCCGGCGCGGCTACCGGCTTGGCCTGCTGCTGACAGGGGCACGGCACGGCAGGTCAGGTCAGGTCAGGTCACGGCAGGTCAGGTCAGGTCAGGTCAGGTCAGGTCAGGTCACGGCAGGTCAGGTCATCGCACAGTCCGGCACCGACATCGGCTTGGCCTGCTGCTGACACGAACACAGCGGGTCCGGCCAGGTCAGACTGGACCAGCTGGCGTGGAAACTGTACCAGTCACACGGGAAGACGCCATCTTCAAAGATGTGCGACGTCTGAATTGTTTACTGAGCATATTTACTTTAAACAGGAATCTGACAGAAATAAACAAAGAAGAAATAGCGAATGTACCAATAACGCATACATCAATCTAACATTCTGTTCCATTGTTCAAGAGCTGAAGCGTTCCATATAGGCCAAGTTCGGAGCAAGACGATATCATCCTCATATACACAAATATCACCATCCCAGCCGCCGGTTCTAACTTCTAATGGCAGGTAGCCGCCACACCAGTGTCCTGGCATTGGGAAATTTGGGCGGAAAATGACACCCTATGAATACTATTTTTCCACTCTTTTTCCCAAGTTTTCCTCTTAATTTTCCACTCCTTATTCTAAAATGTATTGGATAATTTGAACTCTATACTGATTTATGGATGTAATAATAGGACAAGACTGGAAAAGACAGATCAACATTGGCATAGGAAATAACTAATTCCGGTGAGCGGGTAATTGGACACTGGTAAAGCCGAATACAATGGCCTTTGGTTGAATTTTTCACTCCTTATGCTTATTTTTAGCCATAATTTTCCATTCTGCACCTAAGCTCCAAAGCAATCCTAGGATCCTGCGCCACACACATACCTGTTTGATAGTCATCTGTTTCTCCAGTGCCTGTAGACGTTTCTTGGCCTCGGAGAGTTCGCGCTCCAGCTGCTGCTGCTTGTTGTCGTACTGCGACTTCAGCGCCGACACCCGCATCTCGGCCTCGTCCTGCGCCGCCGACGCCGCCTCTTCTGAGTGGAGAGGACATGGCAGGTGTCAGAGATCAGGTCACAGGTGTCAGGGATCAGGTCAGAGGTGTCGGAGATCAGATCAGAGGTGTCAGAGATCAGGTCACAGGTGTCAGAGATCAGGTCAGAGGTGTCAGAGATCAGGTCAGAGGTGTCAGAGATCAGGTCAGAGGTGTTAGAGATTAGGTCACAGGTGCCAGAGATCAGGTCACAGGTGTCAGAGATCAGGTTACAGGTGTCAGAGATCAGGTCACAGGTGTCAGATCAGGTCAGGTGTCGGAGATCAGGTCACAGGTGTCAGAAATCAGGTCTCAGGTGTCAGAGATCAGGTCACAGGTGTAAGAGATCAGGTCAGAGGTGTCGGAGATCAGGTCAGAGGTGTAAGAGATCAGATCAGGTGTCAGAGACCAGGTCACAGGTGTCATAGATCAGGTCACAGGTGTCATAGATCAGGTCACAGGTGCCATAGATCAGGTCACAGGTGTCATAGATCAGGTCACAGGTGTCAGAGATCAGGTCACAGGTGTCAGAGATCAGGTCACAGGTGTCAGAGACCAGGTCAGAGGTTTCAGAAATCAGGTCAGACGTGTCAGAGATCAGGTCAGAGGTGTCAGAGATCAGGTCACAGGTGTCGGAGATCAGGTCAGGTGTCGGAGATCAGATCAGATGTGTCAGAGATCAGGTCAGAGGTGTCAGAGATCAGGTCACAGGTGTCAGAGATCAGGTCACAGGTGTCAGAGATCAGGTCACAGGTGTCGGAGATCAGGTCACAGGTGTCAGAGATCAGGTCACAGGTGTCAGATATCAGGTCACAAGTGTCATAGATCAGGTCACAGGTGTCAGAGATCAGGTCAGAGGTGTCAGAGATCAGGTCACAGGTGTCAGAGATCAGGTCACAAGTGTCAGAGATCAGGTCACAGGTGTAAGAGATTAGGTCACAAGTGTAAGATATCAGGTCAGAGGTGTCAGATATCAGGTCAGAGGTGTCAGAGATCAGATCAGGTGTCATAGATCAGGTCACAGGTGTCAGAGATCAGGTCACAGGTGTCGGAGATCAGGTCACAGGTGTCAGAGATCAGGTCAAAGGTGTCAGAGATCAGGTCACAGGTGTCAGAGATCAGGTCAAAGGTGTCAGAGATCAGGTCACAGGTGTCAGAGATCAGGTCAAAGGTGTCAGAGATCAGGTCAAAGGTGTCAGAGATCAGGTCACAGGTGTCAGAGATCAGGTCAGAGGTGTCAGAGATCAGGTCAGAGGGGTCAGAAATCAGGTCGGTGTCAGAGAACAGGTCAGAGGGGTCAGAAATCAGGTCAGGTTTCGGAGATCAGGTCACAGGTGTCAGAGATCAGGTCACAGGTGTCAGAGATCAGGTCACAGGTGTCAGAGATCAGGTCACAGGTGTCAGAGATCAGGTCACAGGTGTCAGAGATCAGGTCACAGGTGTCAGATATCAGGTCACAGGTGTCAGAGATCAGGTCACAGGTGTCAGAGATCAGGTCACAGGTGTCAGAGATCAGGTCACAGGTGTCAGAGATCAGGTCACAGGTGTCAGAGATCAGGTCACAGGTGTCAGAGAGCAGGTCACAGGTGCCAGAGATCAGGTCACAGGTGTCAGAGATCAGGTCACATGTGTCAGAGATCAGGTCAGAGGTGTCAAATCAGGTCAGACGTGACAGAGATCAGGTCAGAGGTGTCAGAGATCAGGTCAGAGGTGTCAGAGATCAGGTCACAGGTGTCAGAGATCAGGTCACAGGTGTCAGAGATCAGGTCACAGGTGTCAGATATCAGGTCACAGGTGTCAGAGATCAGATCAGAGGTGTCAGAGATCAGGTCACAGGTGTCAGAGATCAGGTCAGGTGTCAGAGATCAGGTCAGAGGTGTCAGAGATCAGATCAGAGGTGTCGGAGATCAGGTCACAGGTGTCAGAGATCAGGTCACAGGTGTCAGAGATCAGATCAGAGGTGTCGGAGATCAGGTTACAGGTGTCAGAGATCAGGTCACAGGTGTCAGAGATCAGGTCACAGGTGTCAGAGATCAGGTCACAGGTTTCAGAGATCAGGTCACAGGTGTCAGAGATCAGGTCACAGGTGTCAGATATCAGGTCACAGGTGTCAGAGATCAGGTCACAGGTGTCGGAGATCAGATCAGAGGTGTCAGAGATCAGGTCAGAGGTGTCGGAGATCAGGTCACAGGTGTCAGAGATCAGGTCACAGGTGTCAGAGATCAGATCAGAGGTGTCGGAGATCAGGTCAACGGCAAAGGTAAGCCGAGTATCGATGATATTAGAGAGGACAGGGGAGGACCAGGGAAGGTACAACAGGACGTACTGGTCATAGTGGAAGACATGCAGCGATATACACATGATAACTGAGTGACGGATACAAGGCAGGGTAATTCAAACGGGCGGACAGAGATGGACGGTTCCGTGAAGGTCGTGTTGGTCGTGTTCGGGACAAAGTTACGTGGCGGGTTATTCAAATACAAAATAGCTTCAAACAAGTACAGCAGCCTTGGTAAAACCCCAGATCTGCAATCGTTACCGCATGCTCCCAATTACAGCTATCGTTGAGATCCCACTTGTCAGTCATCGACACCCGGCCCCGGCCTGCCAAGAGGACCCCTTCCCGCCCCCTCCTGATCACACCCTGCCATGACCCCCCCCCCCGTACCCTCCCCTCCACTCCTGTCGCACCATCCTGAGTCCGTTCCCGCAGCTGCCGCGTCTCCTGCTGCAGCTCCTTGTTCTCCTGCGTCAGCTGCGACACCTTCTGGCGGAACTTCTGCAGAAGAATACGTGTCTTCTCTTCGTGCTGCCGGCTCGTGGCCTTCACTTGCTCCACCTCAGCCCGCGCCGCCGTCAGATCGCCGCGCGCCGTCTCCAGCTCGGCGGTCTGCTCGGTGGCGCGTGCTGCCGCTGCCGCAGCAGCAGCCTCGACCGCAGGATCGGCGGCCGGGGGAGCGGCGCTGACCGCCGCCTGAGCCGCAGCCAGCTCCTCCTTCAGCTTGTTATGTTCCGTCTGAAGCTCCTCGAACTGAGACTTATACCGGCGGCCGATCTTCTTCACCTGCCGAGGGCAGACAGAGGGACGGGGAGGGCGGTCAGCGATACTTTACGGTTTAGCGACAGAAACTACGGTTCTAGAGTGTACACAAGCCTCGACACTACTGGGCCACGATGAAAGAGTTCCCAACATAAAAAACATAAAATCGGAGCTGTTGGCTTTCGACAAAGAGCATAAACAAAACATACACATCCCACAGAAAACCACACAAGCAGCATCAATGCAACAAACTATACAAGTCCGAAAGACCAATAAGTCCATACGATATAAATAATATAATATAAATAATAATAAGACCAACACAGTTGCTGCTTGAGGAAATTGTGTAAGTTTATCTCTCGTTTTAATCAGATCACGCCACGCCGAACCCACTCGGCGTCCGACATAGCCCCAGTCACCTGGACCATGCTGGTTCGCATCTCATTCAGCTGTGCGTCCCGCTTGGCCGTCTCGGCGGCAGCGCGGGTGACCTCCGTCCGCTGCTGCTCTGCCTCCTGCTGTTGAGCCTGCTGAGCCTGCTGCGCCTGCTGCACCTGGTGCTGCGCCTGCTGCTGCTGCTGCTGCACCGCCGAGATGGTCTGCTGCGCCACCGTCATCTGCTGCTGCGAGGTCTTCAGCTGTACCTGCTGCTGCGACACCTGCCGCGCAGACACCAACGGTTAACGTCAGTACTGATGTGTCGTGCTGCGCTCGCTAAACCACGCAGACACCAACGGTTAACGTCAGTACTGACGTGTCGTGCTGCGCTCGCTAAACCACGCAGACACCAACGGTTAACGTCAGTACTGACGTGTCGTGCTGCGCTCGCTAAACCACGCAGAGTGAACGTAGAAGGTACCACGGAGAGTGAACGTAGAAGGTACCACGCAGAGTGAACGTAGAAGGTATCACGGGGAGTGACCGAAGAAGGTACCACGCAGGGTGAACGTAGAAGGTACCACGCAGAGTGAACGTAGAAGGATGCCTCTAGAAGGATAGAATGAGGCATTCGTAGCTATGGCAGGCCACAGCCGCCGTTAAATCTCGACACAGACCTCAGTCACAGGAACATGCCACAGACGACACAGCATCGCTAGCCAGCCTTCCTGCAACCCCCCCCCCCCCCCCCACACCGACCAGTCGTGCCGGCACCATTATCTCTCAGCGAAACAGCAGCAGCAGTAGACCGCGAGCCGACCCCCCACCCCCACCCCCACCCCCCAGCTCCGTGCCGGCACTCACCAGCTGTTTGAACTTCTCCGCCTCCTGTTTGTGCTGCGCCAGCTCCTGTTTCAGGTGCGACAGCTCGGTGGTCAGCTGCCGCAGCCGCTCGGTCAGCTGCGTCTTCTGATCGGTGACGGTCTGCGCCGACTGGCGCACGCGACTCAGCTCTCCCTGCAGGCGGGTCAGCTGCTGCTGCTGCTCCTCGGTCTTCTTCGTCAGCGTCTCCTTGTCCTGTCTGGAAGGAGGAGGGAAATAATGAAGAGTCAGTGTCAGGAACGGTTTGTACTTTGTATGAACGGTGTTCTGAGGTCTGATGTCAATCAGCCGGTACCGAGTTATCAGCTCGAAGAACGGGAAAAGCGGCACCAGCCTCACAGTGAGTCATTAACGATAATCGACTCAGAATTACAATCACGAGTCCTTGCAAAGCACACATTACAGCCGTCTGTGATATGCGCTCGGGACAGTCGGCAATAGGTCCATCCCGGCCCACCAACTCACTGCAGCTTCTTCATTTCCTCCGGGTTGGCCTTGTTGGCCCGCTCTGTCAGCTGGTTCGTGCGGTGTCGCCAACGGATCACCTCTCCCTTCAGCGCCGTCACCTCACTCTCCAGCACGTCCGCACGACACTGCACGTCACGGTTCTTCTCCTGTGGGCAATGCACATAACAGGGTCACCTCACTCTTCAGCACGTCAACACGTCAGCACGTCAGCACGTCAGCACGTCAGCACGTCAGCACGTCAGCACGTCAGCACGGCACTGCACGGTTCTTCTCCTGTGGGCAATGCACATAACAGGGTCACCTCACTCTTCAGCACGTCAGCACGTCAGCACGTCAGCACGTCAGCACGTCAGCACGTCAGCACGTCAGCACGTCAGCACGGCACTGCACGGTTCTTCTCCTGTGGGCAATGCAAATGACAGGGTCACCTCACTCTCCAGCACGTCAGCACGGCACTGTACGTCACGGTTCTTCTCCTGTGGGCAATGCACATAACAGGGTCACCTCACTCTTCAGCACGTCAGCACGTCAGCACGTCAGCACGTCAGCACGTCAGCACGTCAGCACGTCAGCACGGCACTGCACGGTTCTTCTCCTGTGGGCAATGCACATGACAGGGTCACCTCACTCTCCAGCACGTCAGCACGGCACTGTACGTCACGGTTCTTCTCCTGTGGGCAATGCACATAACAGGGTCACCTCACTCTTCAGCACGTCAGCACGTCAGCACGTCAGCACGGCACTGCACGGTTCTTCTCCTGTGGGCAATGCACATAACAGGGTCACCTCACTCTTCAGCACGTCAGCACGTCAGCACGTCAGCACGTCAGCACGTCAGCACGTCAGCACGTCAGCACGTCAGCACGTCAGCACGGCACTGCACGGTTCTTCTCCTGTGGGCAATGCACATGACAGGGTCACCTCACTCTCCAGCACGTCAGCACGGCACTGTACGTCACGGTTCTTCTCCTGTGGGCAATGCACATAACAGGGTCACCTCACTCTTCAGCACGTCAGCACGTCAGCACGTCAGCACGTCAGCACGTCAGCACGGCACTGCACGGTTCTTCTCCTGTGGGCAATGCACATAACAGGGTCACCTCACTCTTCAGCACGTCAGCACGTCAGCACGTCAGCACGTCAGCACGTCAGCACGGCACTGCACGGTTCTTCTCCTGTGGGCAATGCACATGACAGGGTCACCTCACTCTCCAGCACGTCAGCACGGCACTGTACGTCACGGTTCTTCTCCTGTGGGCAATGCACATAACAGGGTCACCTCACTCTTCAGCACGTCAGCACGTCAGCACGTCAGCACGTCAGCACGTCAGCACGGCACTGCACGGTTCTTCTCCTGTGGGCAATGCACATGACAGGGTCACCTCACTCTCCAGCACGTCAGCACGGCACTGTACGTCACGGTTCTTCTCCTGTGGGCAATGCACATAACAGGGTCACCTCACTCTTCAGCACGTCAGCACGTCAGCACGGCACTGCACGGTTCTTCTCCTGTGGGCAATGCACATGACAGGGTCACCTCACTTTCCAGCACGTCAGCACGGCACTGTACGTCACGGTTCTTCTCCTGTGGGCAATGCACATGACAGGGTCACCTCACTCTCCAGCACGTCAGCACGATACTCCAGGTCACGGTTCTTCTCCTGAGGACGGCACAAGGCGATCATGTTACGTACTTATGAGCTGTTACTACATTGAGGGTTGATGTAGAGCTAAGCGAATCTGTTGCGGGCGCCTATATATAATCTAAGAATATTTAGTGCATAACTTTCGCAAAATACCTCAACATATTACAATATTTGTTTAGGTTTAAATGATTCTACCATAGTACTCCACTGCCTTAAAATTCGTGTCTCCCATGGACCGTCATGGCCGACAAGACTCCACATTCCAGTGATAACCTACCACTCGCACTCCTCAATCTGCCCCTAACCAGAGACTCACGAAGCAAACATACAGAACACACATACAAACATACATACCTGCAGCGGCTCGATCTCGGCCCTGGTGGTGTCCAGCTGCACTTGTAGTTCCTGGCAGCGCCGAGAGAGGTCGTCACGCTCGACACGCAGCACCCGGTTACTGTCGGTGAGGGCGTTCAGAGTCTCCACCTTCCTCAGCAGCTCGGCCATACGCGTCGACGAGTCCACCGACGCCTGTCAGGCAGCAGGGAGATCACTGTCAGCAAGTGCAGGGTAGAGACAGTCGTGTATCGCAAATTGATATCGTGCAGGGTGGGCGAGAATATTCTCTGGGTGTACACATTACGCACCACCGAAGGCAGCGATATTTTGATACACCATGTTTACCACGATATACCATGTTTGTTAAATAAATCAGTCACAAAAATTAATCGCACCACTTCCAAAAACAATCACCTCAACACCTCGACACATCCAAAGCAACACTATCAAGCAGAGTGACCGCTGCCGAGCCACTGTACCCAGACACCACAGTTACTCCAGACATCACACTCGTGCCTTCCCCCTATCCCTCTTAGGCCTTACTCCAGAAATCACGCACATGACTTCCCCATGTCCCCTTACTCCATAAATCACACTCGTGTCTTCCCCATGTCTCCTTTACTCCATAAACCACACTCATGCCTTCCCCATGTCCCCCTTACTCCATAAACCACACTCATGCCTTCCCCATGTCCCCCTTACTCCAGAAATCACACTCATGCCTTCCCCCTGTCCCCCTTAGGCCTTACTCCAGAAATCACGCACATGACTTCCCCATGTCCCCCTTACTCCAGAAATCCCACTCATGCCTCCCCCATGTCCCCCTTACTTCATAAATCACACTCATGCCTTCTCCCATGTCCCCCTTACTCCAGAAATCACACTCATGCCTTCCCATGTCCCCCTTACTCCAGAAATCACACTCATGCCTTCCCATGTCCCACTTACTCCAGAAATAACACTCATGCCTTCCCCATGTCCCACTTACTCCAGAAATCACATTCATGCCTTCCCCCATGTCCCCCTTACTCCAGAAATCACACTCATGCCTCCCCCATGTCCCCCTTACTCCAGAAATCACACTCATGCCTTCCCCATGACCACCCCACTCCAGACAGCACACCCGTGTGTTTCCCCGGGTCTCCCTGTCCTGGTGCGTTACCTTTGAGCTCTGGCCCATGTCCCCCTCCCTCCAGACATCACACCCGTGTGTTTCCCCGGGTTTCCCTGTCCTGGTGCGTTACCTTTGAGCTCTGGCCCATGTCCCCCTCACTCCAGACATCACACCCGTGTGTTTCCCCGGGTCTCCCTGTCCTGGTGCGTTACCTTTGAGCTCTGGCCCATGTCCCCTCACTCCAGACATCACACCCGTGTGTTTTCCCGGGTCTCCCTGTCCTGGTGCGTTACCTTTGAGCTCTGGCCCATGCCCACCTCACTCCAGACAGCACACACGTGTGTTTCCCCGGGTCTCCCTGTCCTGGTGCGTTACCTTTGAGCTCTGGCCCATGTCCCCCTCACTCCAGACATCACACCCGTGTGTTTTCCCGGGTCTCCCTGTCCTGGTGCGTTACCTTTGAGCTCTGGCCCATGCCCACCTCACTCCAGACAGCACACCCGTGTGTTTCCCCGGGTCTCCCTGTCCTGGGGAGCGTTACCTTTGAGCTCTGGCGCTCCTGATCTAGCCGCGCCTGGCTCGACTCCAGCTGCCGTTTGGTTAGCTGCAGCTGCGCCGAGAGACGCGCCGTCTCCGCCCCCGCCGTCTCCGCTCGCGTCTCCGCGATCTCCCGCTGCCGGCGCAGGTAGCGCACGATCTCCAGCAGCTGGTCAGAGGTCCGCGCGTCCGCTTCTGAGAAGGACGTGTTGAGCGAACCTCCGCCGGCGGGCTCGGCCGGGGCCAGACGCGCCTGCACCGCCGTCAGCTGAGTGTTGAGCTGCGCCAGCTGGTCGTGCAGGAGGTTGTTCTGCTGCAGCAGCTCGTCGTGCTGCTGGCGCTGCTGCACCGCCTGCTGGTCCAGCAGGGTCTGTCGCTCGGTCCAGCCGGCCTCGGCCTCGGTCAGCCGGACGGAGGCATCGCGACGGCCGTCCTCGGCAGTCGCCAGCTGACCGGTCACCTCCTCCAGCTGGGAGCGGGCCTGCTTCAGCGCCTCCAGGTCGGCCGCGTGTAGGATCACCTCGTGCTGGTACTTGTCCTGCGCCTGATGGACATAGGACAGGCGCGACGGTTATACTAGAGACACAGCACACAGGTTATGCGGCTGACCACTGTACGCGTTAGTGTTAGCATGAGTGATGTTTATCAGTTATGCCTCGGGCTTTTCGTCAAATGGCCATTGGTCACCATAACGAGAGCATCTCTTTAAGGATTGTTGCGGATGGAAACCCTCTGGTACACCTATGAAGTACCGCGGTCCTTCATCTACGTTTCCTGACTCGGGTCATACGCAACACCATCGTTTTCTGGTGTCGAGACCCACCTCTGCCCGAGTGGCCGCCTCCTTCTGGGCGTTCTCCCTGGCCTCCGTCTCCAGACTCTGGGCGGTCTCCAGGCGAGCGGTGAGCTCCTGCTGCTCCTGCCGCGCCGTCTCCAGCTCGGCCCCCAGGCGCGCCTGGCTGGCGGCGTCTCCGGCGGCAGACGACAGCTGCGACTCCAGCTGCTGCTTCTCGGCCGAGAGCGTCTCCACCACCGACTGCAGCTCCGACAGCATCGCCTGACTCTCCTGCAGACTGCGGAAGACATAGCGGTAGATGGTCAGACGACAGCGGACAGACTGGCAGACAGTCAGACGATAATCTAGACTGCAGCGGTCAGACCGGCAGGCAGAAGACAGTCTACGCCAATGAGAAAATATCCGTCGCGCAGGGCAGCTGTCGAGTCTGTGTCACGTGTCGAGCTCCAAATCGCCACGATCAGAAGCATTGTGACTGCTGCATCATGACTGCTCATCATGACTGCTGTATCATGACTGCTGCTGCATCATGCCTGCTGCTGCATCATGACTGCTGCATCATGACTGCTGCTGCATCATGACTGCTGCTGCATCATGACTGCTGCTGCATCATGCCTGCTGCTGCATCATGACTGCTGCATCATGACTGCTGCTGCATCATGACTGCTGCTGCATTCAGCATGACTGCTGCTGCATTCAGCATGACTGCTGCTGCATTCAGCATGACTGCTGCTGCATTCAGCATGACTGCTGCTGCATTCAGCATGACTGCTGCTGCATTCAGCATGACTGCTGCTGCATTCAGCATGACTGCTGCTGCATTCAGCATGACTGCTGCTGCATTCAGCATGACTGCTGCTGCATTCAGCATGACTGCTGCTGCATTCAGCATGACTGCTGCTGCATTCAGCATGACTGCTGCTGCATTCAGCATGACTGCTGCTGCATTCAGCATGACTGCTGCTGCATTCAGCATGACTGCTGCTGCATTCAGCATGACTGCTGCTGCATTCAGCATGACTGCTGCTGCATTCAGCATGACTGCTGCTGCATTCAGCATGACTGCTGCTGCATTCAGCATGACTGCTGCTGCATTCAGCATGACTGCTGCTGCATTCAGCATGACTGCTGCTGCATTCAGCATGACTGCTGCTGCATTCAGCATGACTGCTGCTGCATTCAGCATGACTGCTGCTGCATTCAGCATGACTGCTGCTGCATTCAGCATGACTGCTGCTGCATTCAGCATGACTGCTGCTGCATTCAGCATGACTGCTGCTGCATTCAGCATGACTGCTGCTGCATTCAGCATGACTGCTGCTGCATTCAGCATGACTGCTGCTGCATTCAGCATGACTGCTGCTGCATTCAGCATGACTGCTGCTGCATTCAGCATGACTGCTGCTGCATTCAGCATGACTGCTGCTGCATTCAGCATGACTGCTGCTGCATTCAGCATGACTGCTGCTGTATTCAGCATGACTGCTGCTGCATTCATCATGACTGCTGCTGCATTCATCATGACTGCTGCTGCATTCATCATGACTGCTGCTGCATTCATCATGACTGCTGCATGCATCATGACTGCTGCTTGCATCATGACTGCTGCTGCATCATGACTGCTGCTGCATCATGACTGCTGCTGCATCATGACTGCTGCTGCATCATGACTGCTGCTGCATCATGACTGCTGCTGCATCATGACTGCTGCTGCATCATGACTGCTGCTGCATCATGACTGCTGCTGCATCATGACTGCTGCTGCATCATGACTGCTGCTGCATCATGACTGCTGCTGCATCATGACTGCTGCTGCATCACGACTGCTGCATCATGACTGCTGGTGCATCATGACTGCTGCATCATGACTGCTGCTGCATCATGACTGCTGCATCATGACTGCTGCTGCATCATGACTGCTGCTGCATCATGACTGCTGCTGCATGACTGCTGCTGCATCATGACTGCTGCTGCATCATGACTGCTGCTGCATCATGACTGCTGCAGCATCATGACTGCTGCATCATGACTGCTGGTGCATCATGACTGCTGGTGCATCATGACTGCTGGTGCATCATGACTGCTGGTGCATCATGACTGCTGGTGCATCATGACTGCTGCTGCATCATGACTGCTGCTGCATCATGACTGCTGCTGCATCATGACTGCTGCTGCATCATGACTGCTGGTGCATCATGACTGCTGGTGCATCATGACTGCTGCATCATGACTGCTGGTGCATCATGACTGCTGCATCATGACTGCTGGTGCATCATGACTGCTGGTGCATCATGACTGCTGGTGCATCATGACTGCTGGTGCATCATGACTGCTGGTGCATCATGACTGCTGGTGCATCATGACTGCTGGTGCATCATGACTGCTGGTGCATCATGACTGCTGGTGCATCATGACTGCTGGTGCATCATGACTGCTGGTGCATCATGACTGCTGGTGCATCATGACTGCTGCTGCATCATGACTGCTGCTGCATCATGACTGCTGCTGCATCATGACTGCTGCTGCATCATGACTGCTGCTGCATCATGACTGCTGCTGCATCATGACTGCTGCTGCATCATGACTGCTGCTGCATCATGACTGCTGCTGCATCATGACTGCTGCTGCATCATGACTGCTGCTGCATCATGACTGCTGCTGCATCATGACTGCTGCTGCATCATGACTGCTGCTGCATCATGACTGCTGCTGCATCATGACTGCTGCTGCATCATGACTGCTGCTGCATCATGACTGCTGCTGCATCATGACTGCTGCTGCATCATGACTGCTGCTGCATCATGACTGCTGCTGCATCATGACTGCTGCTGCATCATGACTGCTGCTGCATCATGACTGCTGCTGCATCATGACTGCTGCTGCATCATGACTGCTGCTGCATCATGACTGCTGCTGCATCATGACTGCTGCTGCATCATGACTGCTGCTGCATCATGACTGCTGCTGCATCATGACTGCTGCTGCATCATGACTGCTGCTGCATCATGACTGCTGCTGCATCATGACTGCTGCTGCATCATGACTGCTGCTGCATCATGACTGCTGCTGCATCATGACTGCTGCTGCATCATGACTGCTGCTGCATCATGACTGCTGCTGCATCATGACTGCTGCTGCATCATGACTGCTGCTGCATCATGACTGCTGCTGCATCATGACTGCTGCTGCATCATGACTGCTGCTGCATCATGACTGCTGCTGCATCATGACTGCTGCTGCATCATGACTGCTGCTGCATCATGACTGCTGATGCATCATGACTGCTGATGCATCATGACTGCTGCTGCATCATGACTGCTGCTGCATCATGACTGCTGCTGCATCATGACTGCTGCTGCATCATGACTGCTGCTGCATCATGACTGCTGCTGCATCATGACTGCTGCTGCATCATGACTGCTGATGCATCATGACTGCTGCTGCATCATGACTGCTGCTGCATCATGACTGCTGCTGCATCATGACTGCTGCTGCATCATGACTGCTGCTGCATCATGACTGCTGCTGCATCATGACTGCTGCTGCATCATGACTGCTGCTGCATCATGACTGCTGCTGCATCATGACTGCTGCTGCATCATGACTGCTGCTGCATCATGACTGCTGCTGCATCATGACTGCTGCTGCATCATGACTGCTGCTGCATCATGACTGCTGCTGCATCATGACTGCTGCTGCATCATGACTGCTGCTGCATCATGACTGCTGCTGCATCATGACTGCTGCTGCATCATGACTGCTGCTGCATCATGACTGCTGTATCATGACTGCTGCTGCATCATGACTGCTGCTGCATCATGACTGCTGCTGCATCATGACTGCTGCTGCATCATGACTGCTGCTGCATCATGACTGCTGCATCATGACTGCTGCTGCATCATGACTGCTGCTGCATCATGACTGCTGCTGCATCATGACTGCTGCTGCATCATGACTGCTGCTGCATCATGACTGCTGCTGCATCATGACTGCTGCTGCATCATGACTGCTGCTGCATCATGACTGCTGCTGCATCATGACTGCTGCTGCATCATGACTGCTGCTGCATCATGACTGCTGCTGCATCATGACTGCTGCTGCATCATGACTGCTGCATCATGACTGCTGGTGCATCATGACTGCTGCTGCATCATGACTGCTGCATCATGACTGCTGCATCATGACTGCTGCTGCATCATGACTGCTGCTGCATCATGACTGCTGCTGCATCATGACTGCTGCTGCATCATGACTGCTGCTGCATCATGACTGCTGCTGCATCATGACTGCTGCTGCATCATGACTGCTGCTGCATCATGACTGCTGCTGCATCATGACTGCTGCATCATGACTGCTGCTGCATCATGACTGCTGCTGCATCATGACTGCTGCTGCATCATGACTGCTGCTGCATCATGACTGCTGCTGCATCATGACTGCTGCTGCATCATGACTGCTGCTGCATCATGACTGCTGCTGCATCATGACTGCTGCTGCATCATGACTGCTGCTGCATCATGACTGCTGCTGCATTATGACTGCTGCTGCATCATGACTGCTGCTGCATCATGACTGCTGCATCATGACTGCTGCATCATGACTGCTGCTGCATCATGACTGCTGCTGCATCATGACTGCTGCATCATGACTGCTGCTGCATCATGACTGCTGCATCATGACTGCTGCATCATGACTGCTGCTGCATCATGACTGCTGCTGCATCATGACTGCTGCTGCATCATGACTGCTGCTGCATCATGACTGCTGCTGCATCATGACTGCTGCTGCATCATGACTGCTGCTGCATCATGACTGCTGCTGCATCATGACTGCTGCTGCATCATGACTGCTGCTGCATCATGACTGCTGCTGCATCATGACTGCTGCTGCATCATGACTGCTGCTGCATCATGACTGCTGCTGCATCATGACTGCTGCATCATGACTGCTGCATCATGACTGCTGCTGCATCATGACTGCTGCATCATGACTGCTGCTGCATCATGACTGCTGCATCATGACTGCTGCATCATGACTGCTGCTGCATCATGACTGCTGCTGCATCATGACTGCTGCTGCATCATGACTGCTGCTGCATCATGACTGCTGCTGCATCATGACTGCTGCTGCATCATGACTGCTGCTGCATCATGACTGCTGCTGCATCATGACTGCTGCTGCATCATGACTGCTGCTGCATCATGACTGCTGCTGCATCATGACTGCTGCTGCATCATGACTGCTGCATCATGACTGCTGCTGCATCATGACTGCTGCTGCATCATGACTGCTGCTGCATCATGACTGCTGCTGCATCATGACTGCTGCTGCATCATGACTGCTGCTGCATCATGACTGCTGCTGCATCATGACTGCTGCTGCATCATGACTGCTGCTGCATCATGACTGCTGCTGCATCATGACTGCTGCTGCAGCATGACTGCTGCTGCATCATGACTGCTGCATCATGACTGCTGCATCATGACTGCTGCTGCATCATGACTGCTGCATCATGACTGCTGCTGCATCATGACTGCTGCTGCATCATGACTGCTGCTGCATCATGACTGCTGCTGCATCATGACTGCTGCTGCATCATGACTACTGCTGCATCATGACTGCTGCTGCATCATGACTGCTGCTGCATCATGACTGCTGCTGCATCATGACTGCTGCTGCATCATGACTGCTGCTGCATCATGACTGCTGCTGCATCATGACTGCTGCTGCATCATGACTGCTGCTGCATCATGACTGCTGCTGCATCATGACTGCTGCTGCATGATCATGATACACTCTGATGTAAGTCAAGGAAATACGGAACAGAAACCGGGCTCAAAAGATATGTTATGATTCCCCGAGCACTCGTATCACAGTACGAGTAGTGGCCCAGACAGGCGGGCTGTCTGCCCCACAGGCGCTGCAGAAGTGCAGACGAACGGACGGGCGGCCGCGGCAGACTGATCAGACCACTCACCGTCTCTCCATGGTACCCTGACACTCCTGTACCGTGCGCTGCGACTCGAGCAGGCGCTGCTCGGCCACTTCGGCCAGGCCGCGCTGCTGCTGGGCACGCTGCTGCGCGGCCGCCAGCTGCTGCTGCGCCGTCTCCAGCTGGGCGCGCAGCTGCTGCAGCTGCAGTCGGGTCTCGCGCAGCTCGGCGGAGGGCGCAGCGGGGGAGGCGGCGGTGACGGCCGGCTGCGCGGCGGCAGCGGACTGGGCCTCCGCCAGCTGCTGCTTCAGCTGCTGCGCGCGTGCCTCGGCGGCCACCTCGGCCTCGCGGCCCTTCCTCACCAGCGCTGCCTCCTCCTCTGATGGACACAGGACGGATCAGGGTTACAACACCGGACAGACCGGACTCAGAGGTTCGCCAGCCATTAGAGTCAAACGTTAAGCCAGCTGAATCTATTATAAGTATTCCTGAAATACGGCGCCTTGCTAAAAGGTAGAAAAACAAGTGAATTAAACCACTGTTAGCGTCGTGACAGTCGGCCGGCCCGTAACGTGAAAAATCCACTACGACTTGATAGCGAGTATAATCCGTTGGTCACCTTTTGCGCATGAAAGATTGGACAATAGTCTATGAGAAGATAAAGCCTAGTACAACAACAACCAGGCAGGCAGCCGATGCCACGCGCTGCCGCTGCGTGCGGCCGTGCCACTGACCGAGTTTCTGTCGGAGTTTGGCCACCTCTGCCTCCCACAGTTTGATGGCCTTGCTGTGTGTGTCGGCGTCGGTCTCCAGTTTTCTGGTGAGGGCCGTCACCTCACGCTTCAGGGTATCGTTCTGCGGAGTAGAGGTGACGTCAGACGGGTCAGAGGTGACGTCAAACGGGTCAGAGGTGACGTCAAACGGGGCATGGGTGACGTCAAACGGGTCATGGGTGACGTCAAACGGGTCAGAGGTGACGTCAAACGGGTCAGGTGACGTCAGACGGATCAGAGGTGACATCAAACGAACTTGGCCTCGGTTTGCATGTTGAGGTCTCGTTCGTATAAATTACTATGAGAAGTCTCCGTCCCGCATTCATCACACATAGCCCTCCACGTCAGGTCGTCAGCTCTATACCACGTCAGGTCGCCAGCCCTATACCACGTCAGGTCGTCAGCCCTATACCACGCCAGGTCGCCAGCCCTATACCACGTCAGGTCGTCAGCCCTATACCACGTCAGGTCGCCAGCTCTGTACAACGTCAGGTCGCCAGCCCTATACCACGTCAGGTCGCCAGCCCTATACCACGTCAGGTCGCCAGCCCTATACCAGTCAGGTCGCCAGCCCTATACCACGTCAGGTCGCCAGCCCTATACCACGTCAGGTCGCCAGCCCTATATCACGTCAGGTCGCCAGCCCTATACCACGTTAGGTAACCAGCCCTATATCACGTCAGGTCGCCAGCCCTATACCACGTCAGGTCGCCAGCCCTATACCACGTCAGGTCGCCAGCCCTATATCACGTCAGGTCGCCAGCCCTATACCACGTCAGGTCGCCAGCCCTATACCACGTCAGGTCACCAGCCCTATATCACGTCAGGTCGCCAGCCCTATACCACGTCAGGTCGCCAGCCTTATACCACGTCAGGTCGCCAGCCCTATACCACGTCAGGTCGCCAGCCCTATATCACGTCAGGTCGCCAGCCCTATACCTCGCCAGCCCTATACCACGTCAGGTCACCAGCCCTATACCACGGCAGGTCGCCAGCCCTATACCACGTCAGGTCACCAGCCCTATACCACGTCAGGTCACCAACCCTATACCACGTCAGGTCGCCAGCCCTATACCACGTCAGGTCGCCAGCCCTATACCACGTCAGGTCACCAGCCCTATACCACGTCAGGTCGCCAGCCCTATACCACGTCAGGTCGCCAGCCCTATACCACGTCAGGTCGCCCACCTATACCACGTCAGGTCCCCAGCCCTATACCACGTCAGGTTCCCAGCCCTATACCACGTCAGGTCCCCAGCCCTATACCACGTCAGGTCGCCAGCCCTAACCACGTCAGGTCACCAGCCCTATACCACGTCAGGCCGCCAGCCCTATACCACGTCAGGTCGTCAGCCCTATACCACGTCAGGTCCCCAGCCCTATACCACGTCAGGTCGCCAGCCCTAACCACGTCAGGTCACCAGCCCTATACTACGTCAGGTCGCCAGCCCTATACCACGTCAGGTCGTCAGCCCTATACCACGTCAGGTCGCCAGCCCTATATCACGTCAGGTCGCCAGCCCTATACCACGTCAGGTCGCCAGCCCTATACCACGTCAGGTCGCCAGCCCTATACCACGTCAGGTCGCCCACCTGTTCTTCCGATTAACGCCGTTCCGTAACGCCCCTTGTCCGCTAATTTCTGCTTTCCCACTCGAGTAGTTCTGGAATAGTTCCCCCAGCCCACTCGAGCTGTAGTTGCCCACCGTCCCCCGTCTGATTCTCGAGCTGGGCGGTCTCCCTGACCCGGCCACACACCTGGTTCTCCAGCTGGGCGGTCTCCCTGACCTCGCCACACACCTGGTTCTCCAGCTGGGCGGTCTCCCTGACCCCGCCACACACCTGGTTCTCCAGCTGGGCGGTCTCCCTGGCCCCGCCACACACCTGGTTCTCGAGCTGGGCGGTCTCCCTGACCCCCACACCACACACCTGGTTCTCGAGCTGGGCGGTCTCCCTGGCCCCGCCACACACCTGGTTCTCGAGCTGGGCGGTCTCCCTGACCCCGCCACACACCTGGTTCTCGAGCTGGGCGGTCTCCCTGACCCCCACACCACACACCTGGTTCTCGAGCTGGGCGGTCTCCCTGGTCCCGCCACACACCTGGTTCTCGAGCTGGGTGGTCTCCCTGAACCCGCCACACACCTGGTTCTCGAGCTGGGCGGTCTCCCTGACCCCCACACCACACACCTGGTTCTCGAGCTGGGCGGTCTCCCTGACCCCCACACCACACACCTGGTTCTCGAGCTGGGCGGTCTCCCTGGTCCCGCCACACACCTGGTTCTCGAGCTGGGCGGTCTCCCTGGCCCCGCCACACACCTGGTTCTCCAGCTGGGCGGTCTCCCTGACCCCGCCACACACCTGGTTCTCGAGCTGGGCGGTCTCCCTGGCCCCGCCACACACCTGGTTCTCGAGCTGGGCGGTCTCCCTGACCCCGCCACACACCTGGTTCTCGAGCTGGGCGGTCTCCCTGACCCCGCCACACACCTGGTTCTCGAGCTGGGCGGTCTCCCTGACCCCCACACCACACACCTGGTTCTCGAGCTGGGCGGTCTCCCTGGTCCCGCCACACACCTGGTTCTCGAGCTGGGTGGTCTCCCTGAACCCGCCACACACCTGGTTCTCGAGCTGGGCGGTCTCCCTGACCCCCACACCACACACCTGGTTCTCGAGCTGGGCGGTCTCCCTGACCCCCACACCACACACCTGGTTCTCGAGCTGGGCGGTCTCCCTGGTCCCGCCACACACCTGGTTCTCGAGCTGGGCGGTCTCCCTGACCCCGCCACACACCTGGTTCTCGAGCTGGGCGGTCTCCCTGACCCCCACACCACACACCTGGTTCTCGAGCTGGGCGGTCTCCCTGACCCCGCCACACACCTGGTTCTCGAGCTGGGCGGTCTCCCTGACCCCCACACCACACACCTGGTTCTCGAGCTGGGCGGTCTCCCTGACCCCCACACCACACACCTGGTTCTCCAGCTGGGCGGTCTCCCTGGTCCCGCCACACACCTGGTTCTCGAGCTGGGCGGTCTCCCTGAACCCGCCACACACCTGGTTCTCGAGCTGGGCGGTCTCCCTGACCCCGCCACACACCTGGTTCTCGAGCTGGGCGGTCTCCCTGACCCCCACACCACACACCTGGTTCTCGAGCTGGGCGGTCTCCCTGACCCCCACACCACACACCTGGTTCTCCAGCTGGGCGGTCTCCCTGGTCCCGCCACACACCTGGTTCTCGAGCTGGGCGGTCTCCCTGACCCCGCCACACACCTGGTTCTCGAGCTGGGTGGTCTCCCTGAACCCGCCACACACCTGGTTCTCCAGCTGGGCGGTCTCCCTGACCCCGCCACCCACCTGGTTCTCGAGCTGGGCGGTCTCCCTGACCCCCACACCACACACCTGGTTCTCGAGCTGGGCGGTCTCCCTGACCCCCACACCACACACCTGGTTCTCGAGCTGGGCGGTCTCCCTGACCCCGCCACACACCTGGTTCTCGAGCTGGGCGGTCTCCCTGACCCCCCACACCACACACCTGGTTCTCGAGCTTGGCGGTCTCCCTGACCCCGCCACACACCTGGTTTTCGAGCTGGGCGGTCTCCCTGACCCCGCCACACACCTGGTTCTCGAGCTGGGCGGTCTCCCTGACCCCCACACCACACACCTGGTTCTCGAGCTGGGCGGTCTCCCTGGCCCCGCCACACACCTGATTCTCGAGCTGGGCGGTCTCCCTGGCCCCGCCACACACCTGGTTCTCGAGCTGGGCGGTCTCCCTGACCCCCACACCACACACCTGGTTCTCCAGCTGGGCGGCGGCGCTGCTCTGCGCCCGCTCCAGGTTGTTTTTGATCGCCTCCATGCTGGTGAGCAGCAGCGTGGTCTGTGTGCGCTCGCGCTGCGCCGCCTCGCGCTCTGCCAGCAGGCGCGCCTCAGACTCTCGCAGCATGGTGCGCTCCTGTTGCATATGTTCACAGCGCACCTCCACCCGCGACAGACGCTCCTGGGCCGAGCTGATGCTCTGCGGGGGCGGACACGGGGTCAGTCACAGGGGAGGACACAGGGGTAGACACAGGGGAGACTTGAGAGATGCACCAGGACAGTGCTCACATTCTTAACCAAGTAGGAAAACAATGTGTTATACACAATACGTGGCACGCTTGTTCAAAATAAACATTGCGAGCTTATCACAGCACTAGTGATAGGCGTCTTCTTCAAACCACAGCCAACAAAGCCCATTAAACAACTATCACATCTCACACGAAGCTTATTCAAAGCCATACTGAGCACAACACCGAAACGACACATTCGCCGGAGCCGATCGTCACCACTGTTCCACCACGACACTTCCAAACTCATCCACTCGATGATGATTGGGGTTTAGGACGCCGCAACTGACTCTCATCCACTCACCACGCTCTAAACTTCTCCCGCCGCCTCTCCTGACCTTCCCGCCCCGCCGTGACCTCGCGCCCCGCCGTGGCCTCCCGTCCCGTGCCTACCTCTCGTAGTGTGGCGATGGTCTCCTCGTATTTGGCCACGATGACGGCCGTCTTCTTGTACTTCTCCTCCTGTGTGGCCGCCTGCCGCTTGTACTGGTCCGTGTTGCTCTGCGCGATGGCAAACCGTTCGTTGTTGTACTCCATCCGCGATGCCAGCTTCGTGTTCTGAACCCTGTGAACGCGCCGTCATGACGCCGCAGTTAGTTAAGGCCAGCGCCATCGACCAGACTACCTGTGCGTTGGTGGCCCATGATGATGATGATGAAGGCTCAGGGGATTGGCGACGTCCCATGCTAATGCTGATCAGCACTTCGGGCGTGCTGACTTTGGACAAGGTGTTCCCTCCCGCCTCACCCGTGTTCCCTCCCGTCTCACCCGTGTTCCCTCCCATCTCACCCGTGTTCCATCTTGTCTCTCCCGTGTTCCCTCCCGTCTCTCCTGTGTTTCCTCCCGCCTCACCCGTGTTCCCTCCCGTCTCACCCGTGTTCCCTCCCGTCTCTCCCGTGTTCCCTCCCGTCTCTCCCGTGTTCCCTCCCGTCTCTCTCGTGTTCCCTCCCGTCTCTCCCGTGTTCCCTCCCGTCTCTCCCGTGTTCCCTCCCGTCTCTCCCGTGTTCCCTCCCGCCTCACCCGTGTTCCCTCCCGTCTCACCCGTGTTCCTTCTTGTCTCTCCTGTGTTCACTCCCGTCTTACCTGTGTTCCGTGAGTTGGTCGGTGAGCTTCTGAGTCTGTTCGGTGAGCATCTTCACATTTTGAGCTTGCTCCTTCTTGTAGAAGTCATACTCCTCCCGGAGCTCATTCAGCTGTTTCTGAAGCAGCTCAGCCCGGACTGCGTCCTCCGCCGCTGCTTCGGCAGCGGCAGCAGCAGCGGCAGCAGCAGCAGCGGCGGCAGGGCCGGAGCCCGGGGACGATTTGGCTGCCGGGCTCTTGGCTGGGCTGGCAGCCACTGGAGACTTACCGGTCATAAACTGGTCCGCGCACTCCTGCGGGGGACGAGAGGGGTCGGTCAGAGAAGCGTGTAGAGTAACGGCTCGGAGGAACACACAGGACACAGACATTGTCGGAATAGGCAACAAGTCAGATAAGTGGGTCAAACTAACATCAGCGGATTATTGAAGCTAGCTGAAGAATATTTGTCCCGCAGATCTCCAGTCCGGATATATTCTGGCATTCACTGTCCGTGTGTTATTTTGCGAGGGGGATTAAATCCAACAAACGGATGGATCGTAGCAGACCGTTCCTCAAATAACGCATGTTCTGCATAAGATGCAAGCAAAATAGGGGCACCATACGAGAGTTAATACACCGGGAACGAAAGTAGACCACCAGCGAGTCAGCGACCACATCACTCAACCGCAGCTAACCGTTCACAGCTGTATCGGGGCTCGCGGCCTGCCTGATAATTGGCCTGGCCTGAAACCTCACCTGTGAATGAGTCTGCTGGTGCAGGAGCGATCGGTACATATCCCTCTGGCGCACGATACTCTCCACCATGTTCTCCTGCCGCAGCCGCGACACGCGGAGCTCCTCCAGCTCCTCCTGCGCCGCCGTCAACTCGGCCTGCAGCCGCACGTGAGACTCGGAGCGCGTCACGTCGGCGCCGTCGGCCGTCTCCTGCTGCTCGCTCAGCTCGCGCACCACGGCCAGCAGCTCCTGGTTGCGCGCCTGCAGCTCCTCCATGTCCCGGAAGGTGACCAGACGCTGGGCGATCACCTGCAGGCAGAGGTCAGAAGGGTGTCACGTACACAGACGGGGTCATATAATATTGACATGACACGAGACTGAGATTAAATACACCAAAACACGCTGAGCAGACATTAGTCAAACATTATCAACGTGAAACATTTTAAGACAAAAATATTGCATCATCCTAGTAGGAAGTATTTGCAATTGGGAGAAGACGATTGCTCGCTAACATAATTTCTATCTCAGGAAAATATGCTCGTTTTGGCTAGCTTTCCGGTTAAAGCCGGCCGTTTCCGGAGTGCCTGATGCGGTGTTTGCCTCACCCGGCCGGAGGAGGATGTGTCCAGCTCGGCCTCGTCCCGCTGGGTGGTGACGAAGCCGCCACGCGCCTCCTCCACCTCCTTCAGCAGCACCCGCACCTGACGGCGACCACGGGAAGTCAGACACAAAGTCAAACACTGTCAGATAACCAGAGACAGCAGGGTCGTCAGACATTGACAGACGGCGACCACAGGACTTATCGAACCCCGTACCTGGCGGTGACCACACGGCAGTGAGACACTGGTATACTGGTACAGGCCTGTCAGATAACCAGAGACAGCAGGGTCGTCAGACATTGACAGACGGCGACCACAGGACTTATCGAACCCCGTACCTGGCGGTGACCACACGGCAGTGAGACACTGGTATACCGAGTCACCTGTTAGACGCCGCTGCGGCAGCGACGACAACAGTGATCAACGTACACCGGCCAGTCCCGCATCTCTCCAGCTGGCGTCATACCACGCATCAGGGACGACAATAGTGATCAACGTACACTAGCCAGTTCCGCATCTCTCCAGCTGGCGTCATACCACGCATCAGGGACGACAATAGTGATCAACGTACACCGGCCAGTCCCGGATCTCTCCAGCTGGCGTCATACCACGCATCAGGGACGACAATAGTGACTAACGGACACCGGCGAGTTCCGGATCTCTCCAGCTGGCGTCATACCACGCATCAGGGACGACAATAGTGATCACCGTACACTAGCCAGTCCCGGATCTCTCCAGCTGGCGTCATACCACGCATCAGGGACGACAATAGTGATCACCGTACACCGGCGAGTTCCGGATCTCTCCAGCTGGCGTCATACCACGCATCAGGGACGACAATAGTGATCACCGTACACCGGCCAGTTCCGGATCTCTCCAGCTGGCGTCATACCACGCATCAGGGACGACAATAGTGATCACCGTACACCGGCGAGTTCCGGATCTCTCCAGCTGGCGTCATACCACGCATCAGGGACGACAATAGTGATCACCGTACACCGGCGAGTTGCGGATCTCTCCAGCTGGCGTCATACCACGCATCAGGGACGACAATAGTGATCACCGTACACCGGCGAGTTCCGGATCTCTCCAGCTGGCGTCATACCACGCATCAGGGACGACAATAGTGATCACCGTACACCGGCGAGTTCCGGATCTCTCCAGCTGGCGTCATACCACGCATCAGGGACGACAATAGTGATCACCGTACACCGGCGAGTTCCGGATCTCTCCAGCTGGCGTCATACCACGCATCAGGGACGACAATAGTGACTAACGGACACCGGCGAGTTCCGGATCTCTCCAGCTGGCGTCATACCACGCATCAGGGACGACAATAGTGATCAACGTACACCGGCGAGTTCCGCATCTCTCCAGCTGGCGTCATACCACGCATCAGGGACGACAATAGTGATCACCGTACACCGGCGAGTTCCGGATCTCTACAGCTGGCGTCATACCACGCATCAGGGACGACAATAGTGATCACCGTACACCGGTCAGTTCCGGATCTCTCCAGATGGCGTCATACCACGCATCAGGGACGACAATAGTGACTAACGGACACCGGCGAGTTCCGGATCTCTCCAGCTGGCGTCATACCACGCATCAGGGACGACAATAGTGATCAACGTACACCGGCGAGTTCCGGATCTCTCCAGCTGGCGTCATACCACGCATCAGGGACGACAATAGTGATCACCGTACACCGGCGAGTTCCGGATCTCTCCAGCTGGCGTCATACCACGCATCAGGGACGACAATAGTGACTAACGGACACCGGCGAGTTGCGGATCTCTCCAGCTGGCGTCATACCACGCATCAGGGACGACAATAGTGACTAACGGACACCGGCGAGTTCCGGATCTCTCCAGCTGGCGTCATACCACGCATCAGGGACGACAATAGTGATCACCGTACACCGGCCAGTCCCGGATCTCTCCAGCTGGCGTCATACCACGCATCAGGGACGACAATAGTGATCACCGTACACCGGCCAGTCCCGGATCTCTCCAGCTGGCGTCATACCACGCATCAGGGACGACAATAGTGATCAACGTACACTGGCGAGTTCCGGATCTCTCCAGCTGGCGTCATACCACGCATCAGGGACGACAATAGTGATCACCGTACACCGGCGAGTTCCGGATCTCTCCAGCTGGCGTCATACCACGCATCAGGGACGACAATAGTGATCACCGTACACCGGCCAGTCCCGCACCTCTCCAGCTGGCGTCATACCACGCATCAGGGACGACAATAGTGATCACCGTACACTAGCCAGTTCCGGATATCTCCAGCTGGCGTCATACCACGCATCAGGGACGACAATAGTGATCACCGTACACCGGCGAGCTCCGGATCTCTCCAGCTGGCGTCATACCACGCATCAGGGACGACAATAGTGATCACCGTACACCGGCCAGTCCCGGATCCCTCCAGCTGGCGTCATACCACGCATCAGGGACGACAATAGTGATCACCGTACACCGGCCAGTCCCGGATCTCTCCAGCTGGCGTCATACCACGCATCAGGGACGACAATAGTGATCACCGTACACCGGCCAGTTCCGGATCTCTCCAGCTGGCGTCATACCACGCATCAGGGACGACAATAGTGATCACCGTACACTAGCCAGTCCCGGATCTCTACAGCTGGCGTCATACCACGCATCAGGGACGACAATAGTGATCACCGTACACTAGCCAGTCCCGGATCTCTCCAGCTGGCGTCATACCACGCATCAGGGACGACAATAGTGACTAACGGACACCGGCCAGTTCCGGATCTCTCCAGATGGCGTCATACCACGCATCAGGGACGACAATAGTGATCACCGTACACCGGCGAGTTCCGGATCTCTCCAGCTGGCGTCATACCACGCATCAGGGACGACAATAGTGATCACCGTACACTAGCCAGTCCCGGATCTCTCCAGCTGGCGTCATACCACGCATCAGGGACGACAATAGTGATCACCGTACACCGGCGAGTTCCGGATCTCTCCAGCTGGCGTCATACCACGCATCAGGGACGACAATAGTGATCACCGTACACCGGCGAGTTCCGGATCTCTCCAGCTGGCGTCATACCACGCATCAGGGACGACAATAGTGATCACCGTACACTAGCCAGTCCCGGATCTCTCCAGCTGGCGTCATACCACGCATCAGGGACGACAATAGTGATCACCGTACACCGGCGAGTTCCAGATCTCTCCAGCTGGCGTCATACCACGCATCAGGGACGACAATAGTGATCACCGTACACCGGCGAGTTCCGGATCTCTCCAGCTGGCGTCATACCACGCATCAGGGACGACAATAGTGATCAACGTACACCGGCGAGTTCCGGATCTCTCCAGCTGGCGTCATACCACGCATCAGGGACGACAATAGTGATCACCGTACACCGGCGAGTTCCGGATCTCTCCAGCTGGCGTCATACCACGCATCAGGGACGACAATAGTGATCACCGTACACCGGCGAGTTCCGGATCTCTCCAGCTGGCGTCATACCACGCATCAGGGACGACAATAGTGATCACCGTACACTAGCCAGTCCCGGATCTCTCCAGCTGGCGTCATACCACGCATCAGGGACGACAATAGTGATCACCGTACACCGGCGAGTTCCGGATCTCTCCAGCTGGCGTCATACCACGCATCAGGGACGACAATAGTGATCACCGTACACCGGCGAGTTCCGGATCTCTCCAGCTGGCGTCATACCACGCATCAGGGACGACAATAGTGATCACCGTACACTAGCCAGTCCCGGATCTCTCCAGCTGGCGTCATACCACGCATCAGGGACGACAATAGTGATCACCGTACACCGGCGAGTTCCGGATCTCTCCAGCTGGCGTCATACCACGCATCAGGGACGACAATAGTGATCACCGTACACCGGCGAGTTCCGGATCTCTCCAGCTGGCGTCATACCACGCATCAGGGACGACAATAGTGATCACCGTACACCGGCGAGTTCCGGATCTCTCCAGCTGGCGTCATACCACGCATCAGGGACGACAATAGTGATCACCGTACACCGGCGAGTTCCGGATCTCTCCAGCTGGCGTCATACCACGCATCAGGGACGACAATAGTGATCACCGTACACCGGCGAGTTCCGGATCTCTCCAGCTGGCGTCATACCACGCATCAGGGACGACAATAGTGATCACCGTACACCGGCCAGTTCCGGATCTCTCCAGCTGGCGTCATACCACGCATCAGGGACGACAACAGTGATCACCGTACACCGGTCAGTTCCGGATCTCTCCAGCTGGCGTCATACCACGCATCAGGGACGACAATAGTGATCAACGTACACTAGCCAGTCCCGGATCTCTCCAGCTGGCGTCATACCACGCATCAGGGACGACAATAGTGATCACCGTACACCGGCGAGTTCCGGATCTCTCCAGCTGGCGTCATACCACGCATCAGGGACGACAATAGTGATCACCGTACACCGGCGAGTTCCGGATCTCTCCAGCTGGCGTCATACCACGCATCAGGGACGACAATAGTGACTAACGGACACCGGCGAGTTGCGGATCTCTCCAGCTGGCGTCATACCACGCATCAGGGACGACAATAGTGATCAACGTACACTAGCCAGTCCCGGATCTCTCCAGCTGGCGTCATACCACGCATCAGGGACGACAATAGTGATCACCGTACACCGGCGAGTCCCGGATCTCTCCAGCTGGCGTCATACCACGCATCAGGGACGACAATAGTGATCAACGTACACCGGCGAGTTCCGGATCTCTCCAGCTGGCGTCATACCACGCATCAGGGACGACAATAGTGATCACCGTACACCGGCGAGTTCCGGATCTCTCCAGCTGGCGTCATACCACGCATCAGGGACGACAATAGTGATCACCGTACACCGGCGAGTTCCGGATCTCTCCAGCTGGCGTCATACCACGCATCAGGGACGACAATAGTGATCAACGTACACCGGCGAGTTGCGGATCTCTCCAGCTGGCGTCATACCACGCATCAGGGACGACAATAGTGATCAACGTACACTAGCCAGTCCCGGATCTCTCCAGCTGGCGTCATACCACGCATCAGGGACGACAATAGTGATCACCGTACACCGGCGAGTTCCGGATCTCTCCAGCTGGCGTCATACCACGCATCAGGGACGACAATAGTGATCAACGTACACTGGCGAGTTCCGCATCTCTCCAGCTGGCGTCATACCACGCATCAGGGACGACAATAGTGACTAACGGACACCGGCGAGTTGCGGATCCCTCCAGCTGGCGTCATACCACGCATCAGGGACGACAATAGTGATCAACGTACACCGGCGAGTTCCGGATCTCTCCAGCTGGCGTCATACCACGCATCAGGGACGACAATAGTGATCACCGTACACCGGCGAGTCCCGCATCTCTCCAGCTGGCGTCATACCACGCATCAGGGACGACAATAGTGATCAACGTACACTGGCGAGTTCCGGATCTCTCCAGCTGGCGTCATACCACGCATCAGGGACGACAATAGTGATCACCGTACACCGGCGAGTTCCGGATCTCTCCAGCTGGCGTCATACCACGCATCAGGGACGACAATAGTGATCACCGTACACCGGCGAGTTCCGGATCTCTCCAGCTGGCGTCATACCACGCATCAGGGACGACAATAGTGATCACCGTACACCGGTCAGTTCCGGATCTCTCCAGCTGGCGTCATACCACGCATCAGGGACGACAATAGTGATCACCGTACACCGGCGAGTTCCGCATCTCTCCAGCTGGCGTCATACCACGCATCAGGGACGACAATAGTGATCAACGTACACCGGCCAGTTCCGGATCTCTCCAGCTGGCGTCATACCACGCATCAGGGACGACAATAGTGATCACCGTACACCGGCGAGTTCCGGATCTCTCCAGCTGGCGTCATACCACGCATCAGGGACGACAATAGTGATCACCGTACACCGGCGAGTTCCGGATCTCTCCAGCTGGCGTCATACCACGCATCAGGGACGACAATAGTGATCACCGTACACCGGTCAGTTCCGGATCTCTCCAGCTGGCGTCATACCACGCATCAGGGACGACAATAGTGATCACCGTACACCGGCCAGTCCCGCATCTCTCCAGCTGGCGTCATACCACGCATCAGGGACGACAATAGTGATCACCGTACACCGGCCAGTTCCGGATCTCTCCAGCTGGCGTCATACCACGCATCAGGGACGACAATAGTGATCACCGTACACTAGCCAGTCCCGGATCTCTCCAGCTGGCGTCATACCACGCATCAGGGACGACAATAGTGATCAACGTACACTAGCCAGTTCCAGATCTCTCCAGCTGGCGTCATACCACGCATCAGGGACGACAATAGTGACTAACGGACACCGGCGAGTTCCGGATCTCTCCAGCTGGCGTCATACCACGCATCAGGGACGACAATAGTGATCACCGTACACCGGCCAGTCCCGGATCTCTCCAGCTGGCGTCATACCACGCATCAGGGACGACAATAGTGATCAACGTACACCGGCGAGTTCCGGATCTCTCCAGCTGGCGTCATACCACGCATCAGGGACGACAATAGTGATCACCGTACACCGGCGAGTTCCGGATCTCTCCAGCTGGCGTCATACCACGCATCAGGGACGACAATAGTGATCACCGTACACCGGCCAGTCCCGGATCTCTCCAGCTGGCGTCATACCACGCATCAGGGACGACAATAGTGACTAACGGACACCGGCGAGTTCCGGATCTCTCCAGATGGCGTCATACCACGCATCAGGGACGACAATAGTGATCACCGTACACCGGCGAGTTCCGGATCTCTCCAGCTGGCGTCATACCACGCATCAGGGACGACAATAGTGACTAACGGACACCGGCGAGTTGCGGATCTCTCCAGCTGGCGTCATACCACGCATCAGGGACGACAATAGTGATCAACGTACACTAGCCAGTCCCGGATCTCTCCAGCTGGCGTCATACCACGCATCAGGGACGACAATAGTGACTAACGGACACCGGCGAGTCCCGCATCTCTCCAGCTGGCGTCATACCACGCATCAGGGACGACAATAGTGATCAACGTACACCGGCGAGTTCCGGATCTCTCCAGCTGGCGTCATACCACGCATCAGGGACGACAATAGTGATCACCGTACACCGGCGAGTTCCGGATCTCTCCAGCTGGCGTCATACCACGCATCAGGGACGACAATAGTGATCACCGTACACCGGCCAGTCCCGGATCTCTCCAGCTGGCGTCATACCACGCATCAGGGACGACAATAGTGATCACCGTACACCGGCGAGTTCCGGATCTCTCCAGCTGGCGTCATACCACGCATCAGGGACGACAATAGTGACTAACGGACACCGGCGAGTTGCGGATCTCTCCAGCTGGCGTCATACCACGCATCAGGGACGACAATAGTGATCAACGTACACTAGCCAGTCCCGGATCTCTCCAGCTGGCGTCATACCACGCATCAGGGACGACAATAGTGACTAACGGACACCGGCGAGTCCCGCATCTCTCCAGCTGGCGTCATACCACGCATCAGGGACGACAATAGTGATCAACGTACACCGGCGAGTTCCGGATATCTCCAGCTGGCGTCATACCACGCATCAGGGACGACAATAGTGATCACCGTACACCGGCCAGTCCCGGATCTCTCCAGCTGGCGTCATACCACGCATCAGGGACGACAATAGTGATCACCGTACACCGGCGAGTTCCGGATCTCTCCAGCTGGCGTCATACCACGCATCAGGGACGACAATAGTGATCAACGTACACCGGCGAGTTCCGGATCTCTCCAGCTGGCGTCATACCACGCATCAGGGACGACAATAGTGATCAACGTACACTAGCCAGTCCCGGATCTCTCCAGCTGGCGTCATACCACGCATCAGGGACGACAATAGTGACTAACGGACACCGGCGAGTTCCGGATCTCTCCAGCTGGCGTCATACCACGCATCAGGGACGACAATAGTGATCACCGTACACTAGCCAGTTGCGGATCTCTCCAGCTGGCGTCATACCACGCATCAGGGACGACAATAGTGATCAACGTACACCGGCGAGTTCCGGATATCTCCAGCTGGCGTCATACCACGCATCAGGGACGACAATAGTGATCACCGTACACCGGCCAGTTCCGGATCTCTCCAGCTGGCGTCATACCACGCATCAGGGACGACAATAGTGATCACCGTACACCGGCGAGTTCCGGATCTCTCCAGCTGGCGTCATACCACGCATCAGGGACGACAATAGTGATCACCGTACACCGGCGAGTTGCGGATCTCTCCAGCTGGCGTCATACCACGCATCAGGGACGACAATAGTGATCACCGTACACCGGCGAGTTCCGGATCTCTCCAGCTGGCGTCATACCACGCATCAGGGACGACAATAGTGATCACCGTACACCGGCGAGTTCCGGATCTCTCCAGCTGGCGTCATACCACGCATCAGGGACGACAATAGTGATCACCGTACACCGGCGAGTTCCGGATCTCTCCAGCTGGCGTCATACCACGCATCAGGGACGACAATAGTGACTAACGGACACCGGCGAGTTCCGGATCTCTCCAGCTGGCGTCATACCACGCATCAGGGACGACAATAGTGATCAACGTACACCGGCGAGTTCCGCATCTCTCCAGCTGGCGTCATACCACGCATCAGGGACGACAATAGTGATCACCGTACACCGGCGAGTTCCGGATCTCTACAGCTGGCGTCATACCACGCATCAGGGACGACAATAGTGATCACCGTACACCGGTCAGTTCCGGATCTCTCCAGATGGCGTCATACCACGCATCAGGGACGACAATAGTGACTAACGGACACCGGCGAGTTCCGGATCTCTCCAGCTGGCGTCATACCACGCATCAGGGACGACAATAGTGATCAACGTACACCGGCGAGTTCCGGATCTCTCCAGCTGGCGTCATACCACGCATCAGGGACGACAATAGTGATCACCGTACACCGGCGAGTTCCGGATCTCTCCAGCTGGCGTCATACCACGCATCAGGGACGACAATAGTGACTAACGGACACCGGCGAGTTGCGGATCTCTCCAGCTGGCGTCATACCACGCATCAGGGACGACAATAGTGACTAACGGACACCGGCGAGTTCCGGATCTCTCCAGCTGGCGTCATACCACGCATCAGGGACGACAATAGTGATCACCGTACACCGGCCAGTCCCGGATCTCTCCAGCTGGCGTCATACCACGCATCAGGGACGACAATAGTGATCACCGTACACCGGCCAGTCCCGGATCTCTCCAGCTGGCGTCATACCACGCATCAGGGACGACAATAGTGATCAACGTACACTGGCGAGTTCCGGATCTCTCCAGCTGGCGTCATACCACGCATCAGGGACGACAATAGTGATCACCGTACACCGGCGAGTTCCGGATCTCTCCAGCTGGCGTCATACCACGCATCAGGGACGACAATAGTGATCACCGTACACCGGCCAGTCCCGCACCTCTCCAGCTGGCGTCATACCACGCATCAGGGACGACAATAGTGATCACCGTACACTAGCCAGTTCCGGATATCTCCAGCTGGCGTCATACCACGCATCAGGGACGACAATAGTGATCACCGTACACCGGCGAGCTCCGGATCTCTCCAGCTGGCGTCATACCACGCATCAGGGACGACAATAGTGATCACCGTACACCGGCCAGTCCCGGATCCCTCCAGCTGGCGTCATACCACGCATCAGGGACGACAATAGTGATCACCGTACACCGGCCAGTCCCGGATCTCTCCAGCTGGCGTCATACCACGCATCAGGGACGACAATAGTGATCACCGTACACCGGCCAGTTCCGGATCTCTCCAGCTGGCGTCATACCACGCATCAGGGACGACAATAGTGATCACCGTACACTAGCCAGTCCCGGATCTCTACAGCTGGCGTCATACCACGCATCAGGGACGACAATAGTGATCACCGTACACTAGCCAGTCCCGGATCTCTCCAGCTGGCGTCATACCACGCATCAGGGACGACAATAGTGACTAACGGACACCGGCCAGTTCCGGATCTCTCCAGATGGCGTCATACCACGCATCAGGGACGACAATAGTGATCACCGTACACCGGCGAGTTCCGGATCTCTCCAGCTGGCGTCATACCACGCATCAGGGACGACAATAGTGATCACCGTACACTAGCCAGTCCCGGATCTCTCCAGCTGGCGTCATACCACGCATCAGGGACGACAATAGTGATCACCGTACACCGGCGAGTTCCGGATCTCTCCAGCTGGCGTCATACCACGCATCAGGGACGACAATAGTGATCACCGTACACCGGCGAGTTCCGGATCTCTCCAGCTGGCGTCATACCACGCATCAGGGACGACAATAGTGATCACCGTACACTAGCCAGTCCCGGATCTCTCCAGCTGGCGTCATACCACGCATCAGGGACGACAATAGTGATCACCGTACACCGGCGAGTTCCAGATCTCTCCAGCTGGCGTCATACCACGCATCAGGGACGACAATAGTGATCACCGTACACCGGCGAGTTCCGGATCTCTCCAGCTGGCGTCATACCACGCATCAGGGACGACAATAGTGATCAACGTACACCGGCGAGTTCCGGATCTCTCCAGCTGGCGTCATACCACGCATCAGGGACGACAATAGTGATCACTGTACACCGGCGAGTTCCGGATCTCTCCAGCTGGCGTCATACCACGCATCAGGGACGACAATAGTGATCACCGTACACCGGCGAGTTCCGGATCTCTCCAGCTGGCGTCATACCACGCATCAGGGACGACAATAGTGATCACCGTACACTAGCCAGTCCCGGATCTCTCCAGCTGGCGTCATACCACGCATCAGGGACGACAATAGTGATCACCGTACACCGGCGAGTTCCGGATCTCTCCAGCTGGCGTCATACCACGCATCAGGGACGACAATAGTGATCACCGTACACCGGCGAGTTCCGGATCTCTCCAGCTGGCGTCATACCACGCATCAGGGACGACAATAGTGATCACCGTACACTAGCCAGTCCCGGATCTCTCCAGCTGGCGTCATACCACGCATCAGGGACGACAATAGTGATCACCGTACACCGGCGAGTTCCGGATCTCTCCAGCTGGCGTCATACCACGCATCAGGGACGACAATAGTGATCACCGTACACCGGCGAGTTCCGGATCTCTCCAGCTGGCGTCATACCACGCATCAGGGACGACAATAGTGATCACCGTACACCGGCGAGTTCCGGATCTCTCCAGCTGGCGTCATACCACGCATCAGGGACGACAATAGTGATCACCGTACACCGGCGAGTTCCGGATCTCTCCAGCTGGCGTCATACCACGCATCAGGGACGACAATAGTGATCACCGTACACCGGCGAGTTCCGGATCTCTCCAGCTGGCGTCATACCACGCATCAGGGACGACAATAGTGATCACCGTACACCGGCCAGTTCCGGATCTCTCCAGCTGGCGTCATACCACGCATCAGGGACGACAACAGTGATCACCGTACACCGGTCAGTTCCGGATCTCTCCAGCTGGCGTCATACCACGCATCAGGGACGACAATAGTGATCAACGTACACTAGCCAGTCCCGGATCTCTCCAGCTGGCGTCATACCACGCATCAGGGACGACAATAGTGATCACCGTACACCGGCGAGTTCCGGATCTCTCCAGCTGGCGTCATACCACGCATCAGGGACGACAATAGTGATCACCGTACACCGGCGAGTTCCGGATCTCTCCAGCTGGCGTCATACCACGCATCAGGGACGACAATAGTGACTAACGGACACCGGCGAGTTGCGGATCTCTCCAGCTGGCGTCATACCACGCATCAGGGACGACAATAGTGATCAACGTACACTAGCCAGTCCCGGATCTCTCCAGCTGGCGTCATACCACGCATCAGGGACGACAATAGTGATCACCGTACACCGGCGAGTCCCGGATCTCTCCAGCTGGCGTCATACCACGCATCAGGGACGACAATAGTGATCAACGTACACCGGCGAGTTCCGGATCTCTCCAGCTGGCGTCATACCACGCATCAGGGACGACAATAGTGATCACCGTACACCGGCGAGTTCCGGATCTCTCCAGCTGGCGTCATACCACGCATCAGGGACGACAATAGTGATCACCGTACACCGGCGAGTTCCGGATCTCTCCAGCTGGCGTCATACCACGCATCAGGGACGACAATAGTGATCAACGTACACCGGCGAGTTGCGGATCTCTCCAGCTGGCGTCATACCACGCATCAGGGACGACAATAGTGATCAACGTACACTAGCCAGTCCCGGATCTCTCCAGCTGGCGTCATACCACGCATCAGGGACGACAATAGTGATCACCGTACACCGGCGAGTTCCGGATCTCTCCAGCTGGCGTCATACCACGCATCAGGGACGACAATAGTGATCAACGTACACTGGCGAGTTCCGCATCTCTCCAGCTGGCGTCATACCACGCATCAGGGACGACAATAGTGACTAACGGACACCGGCGAGTTGCGGATCCCTCCAGCTGGCGTCATACCACGCATCAGGGACGACAATAGTGATCAACGTACACCGGCGAGTTCCGGATCTCTCCAGCTGGCGTCATACCACGCATCAGGGACGACAATAGTGATCACCGTACACCGGCGAGTCCCGCATCTCTCCAGCTGGCGTCATACCACGCATCAGGGACGACAATAGTGATCAACGTACACTGGCGAGTTCCGGATCTCTCCAGCTGGCGTCATACCACGCATCAGGGACGACAATAGTGATCACCGTACACCGGCGAGTTCCGGATCTCTCCAGCTGGCGTCATACCACGCATCAGGGACGACAATAGTGATCACCGTACACCGGCGAGTTCCGGATCTCTCCAGCTGGCGTCATACCACGCATCAGGGACGACAATAGTGATCACCGTACACCGGTCAGTTCCGGATCTCTCCAGCTGGCGTCATACCACGCATCAGGGACGACAATAGTGATCACCGTACACCGGCGAGTTCCGCATCTCTCCAGCTGGCGTCATACCACGCATCAGGGACGACAATAGTGATCAACGTACACCGGCCAGTTCCGGATCTCTCCAGCTGGCGTCATACCACGCATCAGGGACGACAATAGTGATCACCGTACACCGGCGAGTTCCGGATCTCTCCAGCTGGCGTCATACCACGCATCAGGGACGACAATAGTGATCACCGTACACCGGCGAGTTCCGGATCTCTCCAGCTGGCGTCATACCACGCATCAGGGACGACAATAGTGATCACCGTACACCGGTCAGTTCCGGATCTCTCCAGCTGGCGTCATACCACGCATCAGGGACGACAATAGTGATCACCGTACACCGGCCAGTCCCGCATCTCTCCAGCTGGCGTCATACCACGCATCAGGGACGACAATAGTGATCACCGTACACCGGCCAGTTCCGGATCTCTCCAGCTGGCGTCATACCACGCATCAGGGACGACAATAGTGATCACCGTACACTAGCCAGTCCCGGATCTCTCCAGCTGGCGTCATACCACGCATCAGGGACGACAATAGTGATCAACGTACACTAGCCAGTTCCAGATCTCTCCAGCTGGCGTCATACCACGCATCAGGGACGACAATAGTGACTAACGGACACCGGCGAGTTCCGGATCTCTCCAGCTGGCGTCATACCACGCATCAGGGACGACAATAGTGATCACCGTACACCGGCCAGTCCCGGATCTCTCCAGCTGGCGTCATACCACGCATCAGGGACGACAATAGTGATCAACGTACACCGGCGAGTTCCGGATCTCTCCAGCTGGCGTCATACCACGCATCAGGGACGACAATAGTGATCACCGTACACCGGCGAGTTCCGGATCTCTCCAGCTGGCGTCATACCACGCATCAGGGACGACAATAGTGATCACCGTACACCGGCCAGTCCCGGATCTCTCCAGCTGGCGTCATACCACGCATCAGGGACGACAATAGTGACTAACGGACACCGGCGAGTTCCGGATCTCTCCAGATGGCGTCATACCACGCATCAGGGACGACAATAGTGATCACCGTACACCGGCGAGTTCCGGATCTCTCCAGCTGGCGTCATACCACGCATCAGGGACGACAATAGTGACTAACGGACACCGGCGAGTTGCGGATCTCTCCAGCTGGCGTCATACCACGCATCAGGGACGACAATAGTGATCAACGTACACTAGCCAGTCCCGGATCTCTCCAGCTGGCGTCATACCACGCATCAGGGACGACAATAGTGACTAACGGACACCGGCGAGTCCCGCATCTCTCCAGCTGGCGTCATACCACGCATCAGGGACGACAATAGTGATCAACGTACACCGGCGAGTTCCGGATCTCTCCAGCTGGCGTCATACCACGCATCAGGGACGACAATAGTGATCACCGTACACCGGCGAGTTCCGGATCTCTCCAGCTGGCGTCATACCACGCATCAGGGACGACAATAGTGATCACCGTACACCGGCCAGTCCCGGATCTCTCCAGCTGGCGTCATACCACGCATCAGGGACGACAATAGTGATCACCGTACACCGGCGAGTTCCGGATCTCTCCAGCTGGCGTCATACCACGCATCAGGGACGACAATAGTGACTAACGGACACCGGCGAGTTGCGGATCTCTCCAGCTGGCGTCATACCACGCATCAGGGACGACAATAGTGATCAACGTACACTAGCCAGTCCCGGATCTCTCCAGCTGGCGTCATACCACGCATCAGGGACGACAATAGTGACTAACGGACACCGGCGAGTCCCGCATCTCTCCAGCTGGCGTCATACCACGCATCAGGGACGACAATAGTGATCAACGTACACCGGCGAGTTCCGGATATCTCCAGCTGGCGTCATACCACGCATCAGGGACGACAATAGTGATCACCGTACACCGGCCAGTCCCGGATCTCTCCAGCTGGCGTCATACCACGCATCAGGGACGACAATAGTGATCACCGTACACCGGCGAGTTCCGGATCTCTCCAGCTGGCGTCATACCACGCATCAGGGACGACAATAGTGATCAACGTACACCGGCGAGTTCCGGATCTCTCCAGCTGGCGTCATACCACGCATCAGGGACGACAATAGTGATCAACGTACACTAGCCAGTCCCGGATCTCTCCAGCTGGCGTCATACCACGCATCAGGGACGACAATAGTGACTAACGGACACCGGCGAGTCCCGCATCTCTCCAGCTGGCGTCATACCACGCATCAGGGACGACAATAGTGATCACCGTACACCGGCGAGTTGCGGATCTCTCCAGCTGGCGTCATACCACGCATCAGGGACGACAATAGTGATCAACGTACACCGGCGAGTTCCGGATATCTCCAGCTGGCGTCATACCACGCATCAGGGACGACAATAGTGATCACCGTACACCGGCCAGTCCCGGATCTCTCCAGCTGGCGTCATACCACGCATCAGGGACGACAATAGTGATCACCGTACACCGGCCAGTCCCGGATCTCTCCAGCTGGCGTCATACCACGCATCAGGGACGACAATAGTGATCACCGTACACCGGCCAGTCCCGGATCTCTCCAGCTGGCGTCATACCACGCATCAGGGACGACAATAGTGATCACCGTACACCGGCGAGTCCCGGATCTCTCCAGCTGGCGTCATACCACGCATCAGGGACGACAATAGTGATCACCGTACACCGGCCAGTCCCGGATCTCTCCAGCTGGCGTCATACCACGCATCAGGGACGACAATAGTGATCACCGTACACCGGCCAGTCCCGGATCTCTCCAGCTGGCGTCATACCACGCATCAGGGACGACAATAGTGATCACCGTACACCGGCGAGTTCCGGATCTCTCCAGCTGGCGTCATACCACGCATCAGGGACGACAATAGTGACTAACGGACACCGGCCAGTTCCGGATCTCTCCAGCTGGCGTCATACCACGCATCAGGGACGACAATAGTGATCACCGTACACTAGCCAGTTCCGGATCTCTCCAGCTGGCGTCAACCGCAGCACGGTGAGACCGCCACAGCTCTTAAGCTCACTCACAATCACCTCCCTGTTCTCCTCCACCACTCTGCTGCTGCTCTACACATCCGCTCGCCCCCCCCCCCAGAAAACTAAACCCGGCATCACCCCGTCCCGTTGACCTGCTGACACCCAGTGAGACACCGTCCCGTCAGCATGATGACCCCCCTCGCCCGCACGACACCACCCCACCCATCCCACCTGCGTGGCCAGATCGCCGGTCTGCGCGGCCAGCCGGTCCCTCTCGTGCTGGACGGTCCTCAGCTGTCGGCGGGCGTCGTCGGCCTCTGCCCGCGCCGTCTCCTGATCACGCAGCGCCTCGTCGTTACTGTCCGTCAGCGCGTCGATCGTCTGCACTGCCGCCTGGTGGACACAAGGAGAAACACGTCAAGGGACGGAACACGAAAGACATCGGCGAACAGGGTTAACGAGAGTTAGAGCGGCAAACGAAGAGACGGGGTGAATGGCGGAAGCCAACGCGACTAGCCGGCCACTTTTGATCAATCCAGATGGAAGAACAAGTGGCGAGACAAAATATTACGAATGCTTATAAGAAAATGTACTTAATGCACATAACGTACAACACAGTACAATTTTAAGTAACCGTCATAGCACGATTCTATCACGTTACCAGTCCTCATCCCTACTGTCAGTTCTTCGTTGGTAGTTCTTGCCAGTTTCCCAACCCAACCCTATGCACACTACTCCATCCTCCCCGTCCTCCCCAGTGTCCCCTCCTCCCCAGCCTTCGTCCCACAGTCCTCCCTCCTCCCTAGTCCTCACCTCAAAGTCCTCCCGCTGGCGCTGTATGGCGGGGGTCCTATCCTCAATATCCTTCAGGATCTGATCGAGGCACAGTTTGAGCTGCTTGCTCTCCGCCTGGGCCACCGACAGCTGCTCCTTGGCCTGGCAGAACTCGGTGAAGAGCTGCGTCAGCGTCATACCCTGCCGCAGCAGACGACTGACGGCGGCCGCCGACGGTGACATCGCCTCCACGGCCTCGTCGGTCAGGTTACCTGCGGACCGGCGCAGAGGGCGTTATAATGGAGAAGGGAACAGGTTACCGGGGGACGGAAGCAGGCAGCATCATAATGCAGGGGGGAGGTGAAATAGAGGTCGACAAGCAACAGAAGGCGATCCTCGCACGATAGTTCAGCATACCCTGCCTACTATCAATTACACCCTGCAACTGAATCTGCAACTTGAAAATGATACAACTTGGCATGTCCGCAGCCTGTTCAAATTAAATAACACAACCGAACCCAACTGTTTCCCTGGCGACCAATCTGAGCTGAGCCAATCCATCCAATCCAGCCTCCACTGGTGAAACGTGTTCCCTCCCCCGGATAGCTAGCTGGAGACACCTAGACTAACCCCACATAGCCTGCTCCCTCCCCCGGATAGCTAGCTGGAGACACCTAGACTAACCCCACATAGCCTACTCCCTCCCCCGGATAGCTAGCTGGAGACACCTAGACTAACCCCACATAGCCTGCTCCCTCCCCCGGATAGCTAGCTGGAGACACCTAGACTAACCCCACATAGCCTGCTCCCTCCCCTGGCTGAGTGATCGGAGACAGACTACACCCTCCCCCCTGGTTGGAGGACTGGAGACAGACTACACCCCCTCCCCCGGCTGGAGGACTGGAGACAGACTACCTCTCCAGCTGGAGGACTGGAGACAGACTACCCTCCCCCTCCCCCGGCTGAGTGACCGGAGACACGCGACTGACCCCTCCTGGTGACGAGCTGCAGCTGCTCCTCGCACGTCTCGACCTGAGTCCGCAGTTCGCGGATCACCTCGTCCCGCTCGGTCAGCAGATCACGGTGCTGCGAGGCCGCCTCCTCCAGCTGCGTCTCCAGCTGGCTCTGCTGCGCGCTGGCGGAGTTCAGCAGCGCGCGCAGCTCGTCCACCGAGCCCAGCATCTCGGCAGACTTGGCCTCCGCCTCTTCCGCACCATCTGCCGGACAGATGGGATGATGATGATGATGATGATGCGTCATATGCTGTGTCATCCTCTGACTTCCACAGGATGACAGACGATAACTAGTGCAGCGGACACGCTTTCGTGGGAAACACATCCAATTTCACAGCACAAAAGTAACTCTTTATCGACCAACGACATGCCGCTGCCGTTTTCCGTCGGCACTAAATTATCAGCAGAGGTACCGTAAGTTCAGTTTTTCCTGTTGATTTTCACCATATTTGTCAAGCAGCAGTTCACGCTGCTTTTTCCCTCACCTTTGTAGAGCTGTGCCAGCCGCTCCTGTGTCCTCACCTTTGTAGAGCTGTGCCAGCCGCTCCTGTGACCTCACCTTTGTAGAGCTGTGCCAGCCGCTCCTGTGACCTCACCTTTGTAGAGCTGTGCCAGCCGCTCCTGTGACCTCACCTTTGTAGAGCTGTGCCAGCCGCTCCTGTGACGGTGTACTCACCTTTGTAGAGCTGTGCCAGCCGCTCCTGTGACCTCACCTTTGTAGAGCTGTGTCAGCCGCTCCTGTGACCTCACCTTTGTAGAGCTGTGTCAGCCGCTCCTGTGACGGTGTCCTCACCTTTGTAGAGCTGTGCCAGCCGCTCCTGTGACGGTGACCTCACCTTTGTAGAGCTGTGCCAGCCGCTCCTGTGACGGTGTCGTCACCTTTGTAGAGCTGTGCCAGCCGCTCCTGTGACTGTCTCACCTTTGTAGAGCTGTGCCAGCCGCTCCTGTGACGGTGACCTCACCTTTGTAGAGCTGTGCCAGCCGCTCCTGTGACGGTGTCCTCACCTTTGTAGAGCTGTGCCAGCCGCTCCTGTGACCTCACCTTTGTAGAGCTGTGCCAGCCGCTCCTGTGACGGTGTCCTCACCTTTGTAGAGCTGTGCCAGCCGCTCCTGTGACGGTGTCCTCACCTTTGTAGAGCTGTGCCAGCCGCTCCTGTGACGGTGTACTCACCTTTGTAGAGCTGAGCCAGCCGCTCCTGTGACCTCACCTTTGTAGAGCTGTGCCAGCCGCTCCTGTGACTATGTCTCACCTTTGTAGAGCTGTGCCAGCCGCTCCTGTGACGGTGTACTCACCTTTGTAGAGCTGAGCCAGCCGCTCCTGTGACCTCACCTTTGTAGAGCTGTGCCAGCCGCTCCTGTGACCTCACCTTTGTAGAGTTGTGCCAACCGCTCATGTGACCTCACCTTTGTAGAGCTGTGCCAGCCGCTCCTGTGACGGTGACCTCACCTTTGTAGAGCTGTGCCAGCCGCTCCTGTGACGGTGTCCTCACCTTTGTAGAGCTGTGCCAGTCGCTCCTGGGACCGCAGCTGCTGGCGGTAGTTGGCCTCCTGCTCGATCTCGGCGTCGCGCTGCTGCCGCAGCTTCTCCGCCAGTTCGATCAGCCGCTGCTCCATCTCAGTGGTCTGCTGAACCAGCCTCTCCTTGTGGGATCGCTCCGTGTCCAGCTGTGGATGAGACACAGACGGGTCGCGGAGTCAGCGGAGCGGCGCGCGGGAGTCCTGTCCCTCCGAGGCGGCAGAGGCCGGCTAACACAGCTCGACCGATCCATCTCAGCCAACACGGCAAGCCAACCAGCATACATACGTCATCCCAGTAAATGGTAATTGACATGCGTCCGGGCTGGATTTTTGCAGACTCCACATCCCCCCCCCCCCCCCCCAGACACCCGGTACAAACGAAGTTGCACCACAGTGGGGTCTCACTCAACCACTTCGTTCGGCGCCAACTGAGCGGGCAACGGATAGGACAAAACTAAATGGAAAGACTGTAACCTGACACCTATGACATAACTTTCAGTCTCCCGGTCCTTCGGGCAACACAGTATGCTCCCTGGTTAGCTGGCCAACACCTGTGCAGTGTGCAGTACAGTTCACATACGTTGAACATAAGTTCACTCCAAGTTCACATAAGCCTCTGACCTGGTCTATTTTGTTGGCCAGCTCGGACTGCAGCTGCAGGATCTGCGAACTGTTCTGGCGCCGGAGCGTAGAGAGCTCCTCGTTCCGAGACTCCAGGCTCTCCTGCAGAAGCGACATCTGCTTCCCCAGCATCTCCTTCTCACTCGCCATCCGCTTCTCTCTGTAACATCAGCAGACCGTGAGATCATGCTCTTCTCCCTGTAACAATATCAGGTCATTAAATTATCAGTGCTTCTCCCTGCAAAGGTGATGTGAGCGCTGCAGCAGGGACTTGTAACACGGAGACCTTGCAGTGGAATGATGGTCACCGTCATCAAATCTCTCCTTCACAGAAGTATTACGTTAACATTTTAACTGGAATTTACATCACAACACTCCAAACCCCACGTCACCGGATAAAACCATCATTCAGCACACCTGGGTTGAAACTTCCTCAAATCGAAACTTGAAGCGGCCACTCGCTTGACCTAGCCCATCCCGTCTCTCACCTGTACTGAAGGCTGATCTCCTTGGCTGCTGTCTCCTCCACCCGGACGAGCGCCTGGCACTTGGCGGCGTTGGCGGCGGACAGCTCGGTGGTGCGGTCGGTCAACTCGGCGGTGAGCCGCGCCACCTCTGCCGCGCGCCGCTCCAGCTGCTGCGCCAGCTCAGTCTTGTCGGAGCGGAGCTGGTCCCGATCACGGCACACCGCCAGCTCGGCCGCCGCCGCCCTGTAGGCCATGCGCCGCAGACACGTGTCAGAGCAGGGGCCAGTGGACACGCACAGCAGAGGCAGACACGTGCCAGAGCAGGGGCCAGTGGACACGCACAGCAGAGGCAGCAGAGGTCAGGGCAGGGGCCAGTGGACACGCACAGCAGAGGCAGACACGTGTCAGAGCAGGGGCCAGTGGACACGCACAGCAGAGGCAGCAGAGGTCAGAGCAGGGGCCAGTGGACACATACAGCAGAGGCAGCAGAGGTCAGAGCAGCGGCCAGTCGACACGCACAGCAGAGGCAGCAGAGGTCAGAGCAGGGGCCAGTCGACACATACACAGAGATGCTAGGAAAGATAGGAGCTGGCTGACAAATGAATGACCAGGTCAGCACCAGCAGAGCAATTGGGACTGGTCGGACACAAGTGCTGGGCAACTACTTGTGGCCCAGAAACAACTAATTGTGGGTACCAGCAAGCACAACTTTTGCTGTTATACACAAAAGCCTCCCACAATCCAGTTGTTAAAAATGTACAAAGATATGATACAAGGTATGGCAGCCATTGATGACTAACAGACACTGATGCCAGTGACAAATCTATGAACTGACGAACCTGGTGAGATCTGCATCCGCCTTCCTGTAGTCAGCTGTGACGGAGGTCAGCTGCTCCTGCAGCTTGGTGGCTGCCTCCTTCTGCTGCTCCAGCTGGCTGGCCTGCTGCTCCAGCTCCTGCTGGGTCTCCTGCAGCTGCTGGCCCAGCTCAAACTCATCTTGCTCTGCAACAGGGTGAAATATGAATAACAATAACTGGATGGCATAAGCTGGACCACAAAACATCAGCATGCTAATGGGTAGGGCGCAAGTGTTAATGGACCCTGCCCTGAAACAGTGCCTTAAAAAGTCAGAATCGGGCATCTGTGGACTCTCAATCAGTGTGCACTCTCAATCATCGACTTTGCCATCCAGGGACCAGAACAACCCTCTATATGTCAGGGTTTGTGCCATAGATTATCACAGAGAGGCATACCCATTGGACCATCCTTTGCATTTTGGACCATACTTCATTAAGGTCCTGTGGATTTCAAACTTATTTGGCATTTGAGTGAAACACATGAAAAACTCACTCAAAACATTGATAAACGTTGATACTTTTGCCAACACCAAACTGTCTTGTACTAGTAATACTGATGTCGGTATTACTAGCCCTTTAGTCATCTCGCAATAGTCAACAAAAACACTTGGTATGCATACAAAGTATTGACATCAACTGGTAGATACCAATGTGAATACTGCCAATACAAAAAAAAAATACCACCTCTAGTTGGAGTGGTACACATCAGCAATGTTGTTGGCAGACAGAACTACCCAAAAATATTAGGTATCAACTATTTTTACTTTGTGCTCTTCCTGCTTGAGCTAGACACAATTTTGTTTAGAGTTTTTTTGCAGTTTTTGGATGATGTAGGGGGAACTGCCGTAACCGCGGACACGTCTTATCCTCGGACTTTTCATGCTATCAAAATGTAAACAATCCTAGAGTGGAGGAAGTGCTACCGAGAAGCTGTCACCGGAGCAGGCGGGCGAGTTTAATCGTCATTTTGCTACTGTCGGTCCGCGCATCGCTGCTGAGCTAGCAGCTGGAAGCCCTCCTTCCCTCCCACTGAGACCGCACGTGTCACCACAACTGGCATGCGTCTGCGGCCTGCCACTCTCCCAGAGCCGTCATCAGCACTTCGTCAAATGTCCTCCTCAAGGGCAGTGGGGCACGATGGTGTGCCTCTTCACGCCGTCCGTCAGTGTTTCCCTGTGATCGGGCCTCACCCGCTACACCCAGTCAACATCTCAATCATTTCGCGTGTTTTCCCGTCGTCATGGAAACTTGCATCTGTCGTACCACTGCACAAATCTGGTTCTCGTGATAAAGCCGTCAATTTTAGACCGATATCGATTCTGCCACTTGTATCCAAAGTATGTGAAAAGGTCGTCTGTAAACAGCTGACGTCTTATCTTGTCTCATCTCATCTACTATCGTCTTCACAGTATGCATACCGACAATGTCATTCGACGGAGGACACCCTGATCGATGCTGTCGAGTGGATGACACGCCGCATTGACGGTGGGCATGTCGTTGCCGTCACATCCATCGACCTAAGTCGAGCCTTCGACAGCGTTGATCATGGCGTCCTCCTAACGAAGCTGAGGTGGTACGGGATCGATCCTGAGTGGTTCGGGAGCTATCTGGGTGACCGGCAGTAGGTGGTGAGAGGCGGTTCCTTATCCCTGCCATTGTCCCACGGAGTTCCTCAAGGCTCCTTGGTTGGCCCGATACTCTTCAGCGTCTTCACTAACGACCTTACCGTCTTATCTCCCCCACGGACGTCTAATATCCTATGCCGACGATACCCAGCTTCTGGACTCTGCGCATCCTGATGATCTAATCTTCCTAAAAAAAAAAACACGGCAGGAGACCATCCTCACAGTCCAATCCTATTTTACATCTAATTCCTTGAAAATGAACCCATCCATGATCCAAGACTACCTTGCTTCTAGTCGGCACAGCCCAACATCTAAAGAAAACTGCATCCTTCCATCTTAACATATCTGGTCATATACTAACACCATCCCAGTTCGTGAAGATGCTTGGTGTGACGGTCGACTCAAACCTATCCTGGGAAAAGCACATCTCCCACATTGTCAAAAAGTGCAATTATATCCTTATCTGTCTGTATAAAATTAATCATGTCCGAAAGCTCCTTATCCAGTGTCACGTCTTTCCGCATATCCTTTACTGCCTCTCAGTCTGGGGCGGGCTGCTCAGTGTCATCTGCACAGGGTGCAGAAGGTGGTTAACTTCGGGGCCAGGGTCGTCTCGAGAGCCCGTGTTGTGACCATATCTCGCCAACCGTGGCCCCCACGGTCGTTGGGTTGGCGCAGTGTGCGTGACCTTTTTTTATTTAGTCCAAATGTTTTTGAATGGATGGATTTCCGAGGGCAGGCCCTGCATAGCTTGTTGCATAGCTAAGCATGGCTTGTTGCGCAGGCCCTGACCCCACCACCCGATCAAGCAATTCCTGGGGTCCGGCAGAATTTAGAAGTGAAAGTTTTACGTGCCCGATATACCTGGACACGGTCCGCCCCGCCCTCTGACGTCACCTGACCTTGAGTGCGACCGCTGCCACCGGCCACAGGCCATCCCAGTCGGGGGCAAATAGCGAGTGCCGAAGCGACTCAAGCCCGGGGTCCCACTACCGGGTGAGGTTAGAAGCCCAGCACTCTCCCAACTGAGCTACAGGGGCGGACTTTTGCCACCCACCGTGATAGGATTGGCGTATATAGGGCGCTGAGAGATCTGCGTGCTCCAGAGGCAATCTGCTCGTTATTTACCACATGTGCCGCTGTATCGCAGCGCACAATTCGGGCGACGTTGGCGGGCATGCTGGAGCTGCCAGCTTTCCGCCTGTTCCAGTATGCAAAACGTGGCAAGTTTCGACGAGATCTCGTCGGGGCAGGGTTGGCGCCAACACATACAAATAGGTCAGCTTTGGGAAATTTTGGGGCAGCATTTGAAATTTTGGGCAGCTTTTGGAATTTTGGGCAGCTTTTGACATTTTGGGGCAGCAGTAACAATTTACAAATTCACACCAGATAAAACGTGATTTTGAAGATGACCCCCCCCCCCCCCCCCCGTCAACAGTATTTATTGAAAAGTGAATTTACACTAGATAAAGCGCGATTGTGAAGACGACCGAGCTCCTCCTCCTCCTACCCGGGTCAACAGTATTTGCTGACCAAGGAGCAAAATTTGATCTGGAAAATCCTGCCCCAAATGGGGCAGGATTAGACATAAAAGACATAAAAGAAAAGTGCAACAAAGAGCCTCTTGGGCCCATCCGAGGTTGCACCCCCCCCCCCCCCCCCCTCCACCAGTCTCGCCCCTTCAAATCACCTTACTCTACCTGCATAAAAGAAGGCTAATCCCACGAGTATTTATGAACTAATCCCTTATCTGTAAAGTATTTATCTAATCTAATTTTGAAGGAAGCAAGTGTCACTGCATCAGCGACATCCCCTGGTAGCATATTCCAATGTCCTACAACCCTTCTACTGAAAAATGACTGTCGTAGCCTAGTCCTACTTTGTTTCATAATGAGTTTATGCTGATGACCTCTACCTCGATTTTCCCTATTGAACTCAAACATACCCTTTAAATATCCAGAATGCTGACTATTTACAAATTTGAAGACTTCAATTAGATCTCCTCTTAGCCTTCTATATCTAAGTGAAAACATACCCAATTTCTTTAATCTATCTTCATAAGGTAAACTACCAAGACAATTAACCATTTTTGTTGCCCTTTTTTGAACTCTTTCTAACAACCAGCAATCTTTCTCATATGTTGGAGACCAGGCTTGTACACAATACTCCAAATGTGGTCTAACGTATGCACAATACAGTTTTGTTATTACCTTTTCACTCTTGTAGGAAACATTTCTGTTAATGGCCCCTAGCATTCTAAGTGCCTTTTTCCTAGCTTCTACAACCTGGTCTGACGCTGATAGTCTATTGTTTACCACGACACCTAAATCTCTTTCCTTTTCAATCTGCTCCATTTTCTGCCCACCCATTTCATACCTATGTTTACTGCTAACCCGTCCAGCGTGCATAATCTTACATTTACTCAAATTGAATTTCATCTGCCATGCTTCAGACCACTCAACTAGCTTGTCCAGATCTGATTGAAAAACATCCTGATCATGTTTTCCTCTAATAATCCTGACAACTTTTAGATCGTCTGCAAATTTCAAGACTTTGCTGTCTATACTGTTCTCAATTGCATTCACAAATATTATAAAAAGCAATGGGCCCAGGACTGAGCCCTGTGGAACCCCACTGAGAACCTCCTTCCATTGTGATTGGCACCCATTCAATATAACCCTTTGCTGGCGTCCTGAAAGCCACGTTTCTATCCAATCCAGAATCTTGCCCCTGATCCCATGAATTTTAAGTTGCAACCCCAGTCTTGTATGGGGGACTTTGTCAAATGCTTTACTGAAATCAAGAAAAGCTACATCTAGCTGTTTACCCTGATCAAAGCTATCTGTTGCAACATCCAAAAACTCCAGAAGATTAGTTAAACAAGAACGGCCCTTCCTAAAGCCATGCTGTGTATCCTTGATGAGTTCATTTTGCTCCAAGAATTCAACAATCTTATCTTTGATGATTGATTCAAGCACCTTGCAGACTAATGAGGTCAGACTAACCGGTCTATAGTTTTCCTCTTTACTTCTATCTCCCTTTTTATGAATAGGAACAACATTTGCTCTTTTCCAATCAAGTGGAATTTTACTATCTGCGAGTGATTTAGAAAATATTATGGCTAATGGAACCGACAACTCCCTTTCAGATTCTCTTAAAAGTCTAGCATGGATTTCATCAGGTCCTTCTGCCTTGTTAGGCCTTACTTTCTTTAGATATTCTAGAACAAGTTCACTACTTATGCCACCTAGCTCTCCTATAGTCTCCTCTGTCTCTAGCTCAGGCTGAAGTGCTGCAATACTACTCTGGTCCTCAATAGTAAAGACAGATTGAAACTGATCATTAAGCACTTCAACCATTTCACTGTCCTTGCTAACTAACACATCATCTACCTTAAATGGACCTATATTTTTGGAAACTGTACTGAACTTATAAAAACTGAAGAACTTCTTACTATCTGCATTACAATGTCTAGCTAAATCAAGTTCCTTTGCCCTTTTAGCTGCTCTGACCTTTTTCTTAACTGAATTTCTTGCATTCTGGTAGGCCTTCTGATTTATATCTAGTGAAGATCCCTTCAAAATGCCAAATGCACTTCTTTTAGCTTGTATAACACTCCTTACTTCTGAGGTAAGCCAAACTGGTTTGCCCTCGGTTCTGTTACGTTTGTGCCTGAGGGGTATATGCCGATTCTGAATTTGGCTTAATCTAGCTTTGAAAACATTCCAGGCCTCACATGCATCTAAACCTGCCAACTCAACGTTCCATTTTATCTGTGCGAGGTCATTTCTAATACCATCAAAATCAGCCCGGCTGAAGTTTGGAACCATAATAAGGTTATCTTTGGGCCTCATTTCTGATGAGATATTGAATTTAACCATATTGTGATCACTGGTTCCTAGACCTGCACAAATACTTATGTCACTAACTAGATCACTGTTGTCTGAGAATACAAGGTCTAGAATGGAGCAATGTCTGGTTGGCTCTGTTACAAACTGATGCATGAAAAGCTCCTCTTCAAAGATTTGCCTATACAACCTACACTCATTTGTTTCCTCTGCTATACTTTCGTATCCTCTTAAGTTAAAATCTCCCATAATAAGACACTGAGCCCGAAAGTTCCTACGTATTTCCTCACAAATATCTTGGTCTGTTTCAGCTTGGGAGTTCCTTGGAAGATTCCCTGGTCTGTAAAATGCACCTATCCTCAACCTTCCTCTGTTTCCTGTACCAATTTTAATGTCAAGCCATATTGATTCTACTTCTTTTACTTTACTAGAATCATCAACTCTAGTAGTGCAGTACAAGCTATTTACATATACAAACACTCCGCCCCCCTGCCGTGATTCTCTGCAGTATGAGAACATGTTATACCCTTGTAACTCGAAATCCTGTAGCCTATCCCTATTATACCCCTCACTAACCCATGTCTCGGTTACACAAATGATATCAGGCTTTTCAAGGGCAACATAACACTCAAACTCATCAAATTTAGACCTAATACTTTGGGCATTCAGCAACACACATGTGATCTTATACTTTGAGCTGACTCTACTAATTCTGAGGGAATTATGATCTACTGTCCTATTCTGACATGAACTTCTACCAATGCTTACTTCCTGATGCCCTAGTACTAGCGTCCCTGACCCCCCCCCCCCCCCCCCTCCTACCTAGTTTCCCTGAATGACACTTCTGTAGGCATCTCCCAAAGCCCTTGCCCCCTCATCCGATAAGTGAAGCCCATCCTTCATATAGTATTAGCTTGCTGTCCCATTTGGGGCAGGATTTGGGCTGTCCCAAATATCTGATCGATGTTCCTGCCACGTCGTTCTGCTTCCTGGCGCCCGTTAATGCCCTGCCAGACTTCCTCGCACTGCGCAGCCTCGTCCTGGAATCGCCTGTCGCCGGGCATCGCAGGCTCTCGGACGCCTGGTGAATTTCTGCGACGGCTCGATCGTGGCATGTAGCCAGCAGCCAGCAGAAGTTTTAACTGTGCATGGTGCTTGTATTTACCGGGGTGTCCGGACAATTCTTCGTCCAGCATTTCTTCGTAGCGCATTTCTTCGTCCGCAAATCTTCGTCTAGCGTTTCTTCGTAGCGCATTTCTTCGTCGCGCGTTTCTTCGTCTCGCATTTCTTCGTATCGGCAACGCGCGACGAAGAAATGCGAGACGAAAAAACGCGCGACGAAGAAATGCGGAGACGAAGATTTGCGGACGAAGAAATGCGGACGAAGAAATGCCCGACGAAGAAATGCGGGACGAAGATTTGTCATGGAATCATTTACCGGTGTTTTATTTCTTATTTCTTGCAAATACCTATTGTCTGTGTAGTGTTATACTTTTGCCATGCTTCATGTATGTTTTTTTAACTGTGATTTGACTTAAATCAAACATTAAACCACATTGTTGGCACAATTCATACATAAACTGACTGTGACTGACTGATTCACTAAAGCACTGTGTGTCAGCATTGTCTGCATTTTGATAGCATGAGAAGTCTGAAGTTAGGATGTGTCTGAAGATTGGACCTTTACCCTACCTATGGGGAAAACCAGACTGACATTGTACGACATTTCATGCATTTAGCTGTGAATAGGTAGGTACCAGGTACCTAGAAATTCAAAGCAGCTGACATGTTGAATATAATACAAAATGAAAAAAAGAAAATAACACAAAATCTGAGCGCAGTCGCTACGCACAACGTTTATCGTCGTGCAGCAGGCGCCCGGGAAAGGAGCTTCGTCGTCCAGCCAGCTCCCCCGATGTGCCCCTGCTTCCACAAGCCCCTCTGAGCCGGGGGCTAATCAATCTTGGGAATATGTGCTACCTGAACGCCGCACTTCAAGCGCTCTTTCACTCATCGCGCCTTAGAACCGAAGTTCTGCGATCCCGTCCAACTATCTCCTAGCCCATTATGGCCGCCCTGCAGCGTGTCCTAGTGCACCTCACCTTTTCTGAGCACCTGTGCTTTAGGTCTTCAGACTTTCACCTTGGGTGTTGCCACCAGGTTTCCAGCCTAGTCAGCAACTGCGCCGAACTCCTCTGTCACATCATGAACGAGTTGCACGAAGAGGAGCTCACAGCTGTTCCTGGTCAGGCGGGGGGCACATTGGACGAGTACAGAGAACAATGGATGTTCTGATCTCGCTAAGACTGGCACCACAAAGAGTGACCGAAGCTCCATAACTGAAGATGGTAATTTTACCAGGGAAACGCCAGGCTTGCTCGTGCACAGTCTGTTAGGCTGTGAAACAGTGACAGTGCACACCTGCAGAACTTGCGGCACAGTCCAAAGTCAAACAGAGATCCTCATGAAACTTCACCTGCCTGTCCCACATTCCAGCGAGCATGGGCAGTCTAGCCGGCAGCTGAACTTGACCTCCCTGCTCAAAAGTTACTTGTCGCCGGAGAGCCTTCAGGGCGATAATCAGTACAGCTGCATCTTCTGAAGCTGCCCCACCAGCTAAAAATCACCCTAAACAGATTCACCTATAATCGGCAATCAGTCACAAGCCGCAAAATCCTGCCCCCGGTCCGCCTGACAGAGCACATCAGCGTACCAGTGTTCAGGGCGAGAGCCACAGGAGATATCGCCTTCAAACGGTGATTGTGAACAGGGGGAATAGTCTGCACTCTGGCCACTATTACTGCCTCACACGGAATTCAGGCTTGCATTGGATAAGACTAGACGACGCATCAGTCACTCCCCACAAGACCGTTATCGTCACAGATTCTCCTATTGACGATGCTATCGTTAATGACCTCCCTGGTGACGACCGTGAGATGTGCCCAACAGGCCTAACAGATACTGTGTATGTGCTGATGTATGTGCGTTCAGACGATCAAAGAAGCGCTGCATACTGATACACAGGTGGACGTCAACTATCTGCCCTGTCACTTGCGCAAGGAGATTGCCTCTGATAATCAAAGTCGACTTTCAGAGGCGATCTCTAAAAAGGTTGACTCGCGCACCGAAAAATTGTGCTGAACTTGATAATATTGTAGTGTCCTTAGTTTCATAGTTGTGTTGTTGACTTACCACGAATGTCCCTGTCATTTTATTGAATATGTATCAATATATGCCCTACATCTTATACAAAGTCATAAACAAACATGAAACATCAAAAACTAACACAACTAAGTATTATTTGGAACACTTACCTTTGAGCACCTTGAAATCATCATATTCTCGTTTCAAGGACTTCACAGAGCTATTGAAAGTATCAAAAGACTGTGTCAATTTATTTTTTACTTCCACTGGTATCAATATTATCTCATTTTCTTCAAGAAAAGTCTCGAGCTTCGCTTCAATCTCCATCTTTTCTCACGCCGGGCACAAAACACCCGGCGACACACACGCCGCGCGGATTCCGTGAGCGGGCAGTTGGGCACTTCAACTTGCTTTGAAGATGCGCTTGAACAATTACAATTACATTGTCATCGAAATGTGTAATTGGTTTTGTAAGTGAGGATTGTTGTCCATCACTATCAAAGTGAGTGGTACGCTGCGCTCTTGTTACAAAAGGACGACGCCCAAAAAAGCGTACCCCGTGGATGAGCGGCTGGGAGAGTGTACACGCTGCCGGGGTAACACGCAAGATAATAATAATGGAGTCCTTGTTTTGGTCTAACTTCTTAGAATTATACAATATCAATTCAGTTAAATGTGTCCTTTGACGCAAGGAGTGAAGAGGTAATTGCCTGAATTCGTAAAAACAACTTGAACTGGTCAAGGACGGGGGGAGGAAGAGGAAATTGAAGTCAATGTATTTAGAGGTTGAGGTTGAAACTTGAAAGTTAATAATTTAAGCTCAATTTGGATGGGTAGGTAAGTATTTTCTATTTTTCGTCACTTTCATTTCATTATGTTGATTTGGGTGTTTCCTCATCTTTTTTTCCTAGAGAAGTATGGAACATTTTAATTCAACTTGAACTTTTCTTGTCTCATGACTCATCAAGGTCAGTTATGATCAGAAACTCCCAAAGCTATGAAGTTCCCCTAGTTAATTCGATATTAGTTCAGTAATTCACCTCCCCAGTTTATGGTGTTCTTGAGGTCCCTAATAGAAGAAGAGTAGTCAGCTGACTAATATTATGAAAGACTGAAAAGTGGGTTATCTTTGACTCAGGGGCGGATCCAGGGGGTGGCAATAGCAGTCGCCCCCCCCCCCCCGCCAGAAGGGCGCCCCACAGGCTGTCTGTTAAATGTGTAATCACTGTAATCACTTCCCATCTTCCTAACTTCCTAACATTCCATCTGATATCTTACAATGTTTACATTTTGCTTGCTTACAGACCCCCATCTAACTACTGATAATGATGAACTGACCTCCGCATTCATTGCAGACTTTGGTGTAGGTAAAGAGGTGATAGTTCTTGGCGATTTTAACTTGCCCAATCTAGACTGGACTTCAGAAAATCCATCCCTTCATGCCACACCAATGGAAAGAAGTTTCTTTTTTGTATTGAATTCACTGGGCCTCACCCAGTGGGTATCTGAGCCTACCTGCCCTAGATCCGGAAATATCCTCGACTTGGTGCTCACATCAGAAGCCGACTGTGTGGGTCTTGTGGAGGTCATTCCACCGCTCCCCGGATGCGACCACTGCACCACTATTTTTGATTATGTTTCCGCCAATGCAATTGACCCCGATCCTGATTTTTCAACTGTTGGCCATATGAGAGCCTGGCATAGAGGCCGCTACGGAGCCATCCGCCGCAGTCTGGGAACCATTGACTGTGACAATGAGCTAGCATACCGCGACTCAGAAGAAGCGTTCAACCATTTTGCCTCGCTGATCACAGACTTGATTGAGGGAAACATTCCCCTGAAACCTCCTGCCGACTGGAAACCTCCTTGGTCAACCAGACCACCTACGTCCCTTATCCACCTACGACAAAGTGCCTGGAGCAAGTACAAAGTTGCCAGAGGGTATCTCGGCAGACGCTCCACGGGAACGCTCTCAGCCTACGCTACCTTTGCTGCCATAAACTGACAGTACCGAAACTTTGCGATCCAGTCCCAAGTAGAGTACGAGAAAGGATTGATGCTTAAAGGGAGTGTGCCTACTCACATCGCTTAGTTGGGGTTATTGACACTGGTCTATAGAACACAATTTTCTGAATTGAACCATTACTTCATTTCTCCAGATTCACCCTAGTTGCTGAGATATTCAAAGACTCCAGGAATTTGCTTGGGAGCAAAAAGTTATCAGGTAGACTCCAGATGGCTTCCCACTACTAAAAGCACTGCAACTATCGATTACACTGCTAGCATATCGTTATCACCGGCCAATAGCAATTCGAACAAACAGCTTGTGCGCGCTGATAGCAGCTGCTGAACAACAGAGCTTGGGCGGCCATCATGCTTGCATGCATCATGCTTGTCTTAGGTGCGTCGTTCACGTAACAATTTGTTACCTCTGATTACCTTCACCGTAGTGGGAATCGTTTTTCGATATCGAAACGAAAAATAATCGAAAACAATATAAGTGAAAATTCAACCAAAGGGGCTCCAGATGTGAATTTCATCGTATCCAACCATCACAACAATAGCTACTTATCGTAGGAAAAATAGTTTTGACAGTTCAAAATAGTAGGCACACTCCCTTTAAATCAAAAGAGAAGCCAAAGCTTCTCCACTCTTATATAAGAAACAAAAAAGTTGGTCGCCCGACGGTTGGACCGCTTAAACTCAATTCAGGAAACCTCACTGATCAAGCTGGACCTATGTCCGAAATATTCGCCGCAGCATTTGTTTCTGTGTTCACAAGGAACACTCCTGACAACCCAGCACCCCATCAGTTCTTTGATGGCTCACTTAACGATATAATAATTTCTGTCAACGACGTCCGTGCCGCCCTAGCTGAACTGGATGGAAACTCAGCCATGGGCCCAGATGGCATACATCCACTTCTGTTGAAGAACTGTGGCGAGGATCTAGCCTACCCATTGCACTTAATTTATAGTAAATCATTACGGGAGGGGAGCGTACCCTCTACCTGGAAATCATCACTGGTAATTCCCATATTCAAAAAGGGTCCTCGGTATGACCCACTTAACTACCGACCTATAAGTCTCACATCAGTTTGTTGTAAAACAATGGAGCGTATTGTGTGCTCACACCTCAGAAATTATCTTGAAACTAACCACTTGCTCTCTCCCCATCAGTACAGCTTTAGAGCCGGGAGATCCACTATGGACCAACTACTGCTGGTTTACAATGAAGTGTCCCTCAATACTGATAGGGGAGGCATAACTGATGTAATCCTGTTTGATTTTAGTAAAGCCTTTGATGTTGTATGCCACGACCTATTGATTGCTAAATTGGGCTTTATTGGAGTTAACAGACATGTGTTGCAATGGATTTTTTATTTCCTTACTGATAGAAAAATGAGAGTATGCGTGAAAGGCCATCTCAGCCAACCCAGAAACGTACTGAGTGGTGTCCCCCAGGGCTCAGTGCTTGGCCCACTGCTGTTTTTGATTTACATTAACAATGTTACCTCCCAACTGCGAAGTGCCTACAAGATATTCGCAGACGACCTTAAGATGTATGCATGTGTCAATCTCAGGCCACCCTCGCCCCCCACTCAGCCGCACTCTTCCACCACAGATGTCCAAAGAGATATTGACCTGCTGCATACCACAGCAGCGTCTTGGGGCCTACACATGAACTCAAAGAAATGTGCCGTTCTCCGATTCTCTAAACGATGTGCTGACCTTACACCTCCTCTGTATTACCTTAATGGACTGCAAATCCACCCGGCCACTTCCCACGTCGACCTTGGAGTTACTATAGATACAGATCTGAAATTCCATGAGCACATCCAGACTGTTGCCCACAAGGCAGGCGGTTTAGCCCAAAGTTTCCTGAAGTCCACTGTCTGCCGATCCCCTGAATTCATGCTCTTCCTGCTCACTACTCATATCCGACCCATCATAGAGTACTGTTCATGCGTCTGGTTTACTGGCTACCTTGAAGACTTGCGTCTCTTGGAGAACGTACAGAGGAAATGGACTAAGCACATCTCAGTGTTAGGCGACCTAAGCTATGCTGATCGTTTAAAGGCACTGAACCTTTACTCTGTGCAAGGTAGGCTACTGCGTGCTGACCTAATTCAGTGCTGGAAGATTTTCAATGGGAAATCTTGCCTATCCCCTGAGGATCTTTTCGGCATTGCTCCCCAAAGTAGAACTAGAGGTCACTGCTTCAAGGTGTTCCCGATATTCACTCGTACTGACGTCAGGAAACGTTTTTTCCCCGTTCGTTGTACTACCGTGTGGAACTCACTACCAACTACCGCTGTGTGTGCTCCCAATCCCTCGTGCTTCAAGCGTGTGCTGCAATCCTGTCTACATGACCGTCTGTACGATTTTGCATGATAGTCGAATCCATAGGCTAGGCTATATTTATGTGTTAATTATTCCAAATTGTTCTCATGAATAATGGCTATGTCATTGCCAATCAAATTGGGAGGCGCACAATTTCCGGTTAGGAACTTCCCTATCCTTGTTAATTTACTAATACTTTAAGAACCGGCGCGTCTCAGAGTCTAGGGTTCCTTTCCTTTTACCCTGTCCCCTTGATTTTCTTTTATCCGACCAATGAGAACCCAACCAGGTAAGAGAACCAGGTAAGAGTGTCACCGGGCACCTGGCGGCGCCCGGCGATGGACAGTCTGTGTGCACTCAGCGTCCCTATGGACCGCTTGGACGCCCTTTTGGGCGCCCTGTTGAAAGTAACTTACCGAGTATCAGATCATATAGGTCATGACCTGGTCCTTTTGACCAGAGGCGCCCTTCCTGCCAGTAACAGTGCCCTTTCGGTCAGTGACGGCGCCCTTTCTTTGGAAGGCGCCCCTAAATTGGCCTGCGGCCACCCCTCCTAAAATATCCTGAATCCGCCCTTGCTTTGACTGTCTACAAGATGGTCTGGGGGTGACAGCCCCCCTGTAGGTTCTGCACAGTGCAGCGAGCGAATGCGAGCAGATCGTTCTAAACGTGGGTCCCTGCCTGACTGGAAAAATACACTAACTACGCTGGACGTCTCAGCGGAGTTGTTTCACCAAAATTTTGCTGCGATGGCTGTTGCAACAAAATGTATTGGGTGCTACACGACATGCACAACACCTGTTAACACATATAAATGTGAAATATGTGTGTGGAAGGCTGTACAGTGCCATGTCAGCCTCAGCATCAGGCCCTGATGATCAGGGTGTCACTGTCTTTCGGTGTGTCTTTTATGGCAAGGTCCATCCAGTGAGCGCCGTCCCAGAGCAAGGAATACCACTCTGGCTGCTCCACCCCTTCGCCCAGAATGGCAGTTGTGAACCCTTTGCTTTGGTACTGGCCGCCACCGCAGACCCCCACCCAGTACCGTTTGTCCACGGCTGGCAGGTGCTCAGCGATGGTGGAAGCCACCTGTTTCGCCAGCTCCCCGAATTTTCGCCTTTTAGGAAATTTAGGAAAATTACTTCTATAAATGGGAACACACTTTCCAAAAATGGAAGTTTCCGAAAATATCAAATTTAACCATAGCGTCCCTGACTGAATTGTGAAGTCAGTGGTGAGGCTCCTGGCAGGAGCAGCCCAGTCATGGACCAGTGGACAGTGGACCCAGTTGTGTGGCTTTGAAGGATTGAACCGGAATCTCAGGGGTCTGTGCGGCAAACTTTTGCTAGGTGAAATTACGCTGGACGTGCAGCAAAATTTTTGCCGCAATCACCAAATTATGGCGATTCACCATAATTTGGGACGTACTATGGGATACCAATACCAATACTATGGGACGTAGACAAAAACCGAAAACACCATTAGAAAGCTTGTCAAAATGCATTTTGAAACTATTTCAGACATTTTTTTTATCGGGTCAATATTGAGGTCACCAGAGGTCATCAAGGGTCAGATTTTCCAGTTTTAGGGCTTCGCTCTAGAAACCCTCAGATATCACAGGAACTATGATAGCTAGGAACAAACGGAAAAAGCAATGAAAAGCTCTTGCAAAATGGAATCGCCAAGGTGTCCTCAGTTTTTAGCTCAAGTCCAAAGTTTAGGCTCCAGAGCTCATCAAATGTCAAAAAGGCTATTTTTTTTAGCAAAACAGTTTTCACAAATATATTTTTGTCTAATAAAGATAGGGAAATAATGTTGACGCCATCGTGTTTGTCTCAATGTGCTTCACATCATATACATGATGACCAGGTTAGATCAACTAAAACATTTGGCCTCAGGTCAAGGTCAAGTGGTGACCCAATTAGGTTATGTTGCACATTGGGAGACGTGCCTCAACGAGACAAACACATTGGTGCCAGTTTCACTTCTCTATCTTGATTTTGTCGAGAGTTATTGACAAACAAGTGTTAGTGCCTTGAGATGACCTCATCTGACCCTGTAGGGGTCTTTGAACACATTGCATTTGGAATTTCAAGAATGGTCTATGATAGCATGATCCAGAAATAATTGGGCTGATATATTTCGTATCCTCAGAATAGGAACCATTTGATTATTTCCCCATTGGCTTATAATGGGGAGGTCACGAAATTGACCCGACCTTAGGTCACCGATACAGAACATCCGAGATAAACAAATTGTAGGTACCATTGCCCTTATGAAATCCTGTAAGTACGAAGTCGATCGGCCACAAACCGTGGCTGTGGTACGACCGGAAACATTTTTGGGGGTGGGATCACGTGACCTGGCCTGGTGACCTGACCTGAGATGACCCGAGGTAAATTTGTTTACACTATGTGAGTTATTGATGTCCCAACAGCTGTGCCAAAAACGGCGGCGCTGCGCGCCGCCGTTTTTCGCTATCCTAGAAAAATCCTAGGGGGGCGTCTAAATGCCCCCCCCCCCCCGGCACAGCGCGGGTTAAAGTACCATTAAGATACCAGCACATTGAGACACCCATGCATTCAGCTTTTGGTTTATGTTAGGAGAGTGTCAGACCTCAAACTCCTACCAACAAGATTGGTTGGTGGCAATTTTACTATCCGTCTCAGATTTCTGCTTTGCTTTCAGGCGCAGTGAGTTTTTTTCTGAATCATTTTATTGTTTACTCAGTTGTGAGAAATGTCACAATTTGTTGTCAAGATACATTTTAGATTCTATGTATTCCCTTAGTATGCCCATGTTCACGTTCTTTGCTTGTCATTCCACAGACCTGTTATCAGCTACTGTCTACAGCCACACCCCAGCTGCAGCTGCTCTATCCACTGGAACACCAGCTACCTGCTCCCAGTCTGTGCTACTTAGCAGTTGTCAGCAACTCGTGCCGAGGCCATGGACCGTCGCCTGGGGTCCAACGAGCCGCATTACCTGTACACCCCAGCCGGCGCCGACTATGCCGGCTCCGAGTCACACTCAAGCACAGCCACCTCCAAGGGGCTCGACTCGAGCAAGGGCTCGCACTCGCCGTCCAAATCCCTCTGCTCCGCCAGCTCCAGCTCCTCCGAGCAGCTGGCCGCCGAGCCCAAGGCCAAGCCGAAGCCGGCGGCGGCGCGGGACCAAAGCCAGACTCTGCGCGCCGACGACCCTCCGCTGGTGCGTGGAGAGACTGTGCAGATCTCCGAGCGTGGCGTCACCTACCTGTGTCCGTACAGCGGCCCCGTGCGCGGCACGCTCACCGTCACAGACTACCGCATCTTCTTCCGCGCTGATGAGAAGGAGAAGTACCTGGAGCTGGATGTACCTCTGGGGGTCGTCAGTCGGGTGGAAAAGGTAGGCGGCGCCAATACAAGCCGAGACGAGAACTCGTACGGCATCGAGCTGTTCTGTAAGGACATGCGGAATCTGCGCTTCGCGCACAAGCAGGAGAACCACTCGCGGCGCAACGTGTTCGTCAAGCTCAAGGAGAACACGTTCAACAACCAGCTGTTCGCCTACAAGAACGAAGAGAAATATGCCGACAACGGCTGGAACGTGTACGAGCCGATCCAGGAGCTGAAGCGCCAAGGGTTGCCCACTGAATCATGGCGCATCACTAAGATCAACGACGCGTACGAGGTGTGCGACAGCTACCCGGCCGTGTGGGCCGTGCCGACGATCGCCACCGATGAGGATCTCCGCTCGGTGGCGGCGTTCCGCAGCCGCGGCCGGCTCCCGATCCTCTCCTGGATCCACCCCGAGTCGCAGGCCACCATCACGCGCTGCTCGCAGCCGCTGGTCGGCGTCTCGCAGAAACGCTCGCGAGAGGACGAGGCCTATCTGCAAACCATCATCGACGCGAACGCGCAGAGCCACAAGCTCTACATCATGGACGCTCGACCGAGCGTCAACGCCGTGGCCAACAAGGCCAAGGGCGGCGGCTACGAGCAGGACGACTACTACGAGAACGCTGAGCTCGTCTTCCTGGACATCCACAACATCCACGTGATGCGCGAGTCGCTGCGCAAGCTGAAGGAGATGCTGTACCCCAACATCGACGAGGCGCACTACTACAGCAACCTGGAGGCGACCAACTGGCTGGAGCACATCAAGTGCATCCTGACGGGAGCGCTGAAGATCGTCGACAAGGTGGAGTACAACAAGACGTCGGTGGTGGTGCACTGCTCGGACGGCTGGGACCGCACCGCGCAGCTCACCGCCCTCGCCATGATGCTGCTCGACCCCTACTACCGCACCATCCGCGGCTTCGAGGTAAGCTGATGCCCTTGGTGGATTTGGTCCCAAGGCGCCGGAGTCTACCACACCCCGACTGCCGTGCGCTGCCAGTCCGGTCCCCACCTTTCTAGTCGCTTGTGTGTAGAACTGCCATGTGTTGAGTCTCTGTGACCCCTTGTGATCCAGACTGCCCTTGTGACTCAGGCTGACCATGTGGCCTCTGTGACCCCGTGTGACCTCCGTGACCCCATCTGTAAGCCCTTGTGACCCCGTGTAACCCTACATGATCTCGTATAACTCCTCTAACCTTGTATCACCCTGTGACCTCTCTCTGACCCTGTGTAACGTCTTTGAACTCCCTATGACCTCTATGTGACCCGTAGGACCCCTCTGTGACCCCGTGTGACCTCCGTGACCCTATATGTAAGCCCTTGTGACCCCGTGGAACCCTACATGATCTCGTATAACTCCTCTGACCTTGTATCACCCTATGTGACCTCTCTCTGGCCTCGTGTGACGTCTTTAAACTCCCTATGCCCCCTCTGTGACCCGTATGACCCATATGTGACCCGTATGACCCCTCTGACCCGTATGACCTATACGTGACCCGTATGACCTCTGTGACCCGTATAACCTATCCGTGACCCGTATGACCTCTCCGTGACCCGTATGACCTCTCTGTGACCCGTATGACCTCTCCGTGACCCGTATGACCTCCGTGACCCGTATGACCTCCGTGACCCGTATGACCTCCGTGACCCGTATGACCTCCGTGACCCGTATGACCCCCGTGACCCGTATGACCTCCGTGACCCGTATGACCTCCGTGACCCGTATAACCTCTCCGTGACCCGTATAACCTCTCAGTGACCCGTATGACCCCTCCGTGACCCATATGACCTATAGTGACCTGTATGACCTCTGTGACCCGTATGACCCCTCCGTGACCCGTATGACCTGTGTGACCCCTCTGACCTCTCCGTGACCCGTATGACCCCTCTGTGACCCGTATAACCCCTCTGTGACCCGTATGACCTATCGTGACCCGTATGACCTATCGTGACCCGTATGACCTATCGTGACCCGTATGACCTATCGTGACCCGTATGTTCTCTGTGACCCGTATGACCTATCGTGATCCGTATGACCTCTGTGACCCGTATGACCTCTCCGTGACCCGTATGACCTCTCCGTGACCCGTATGACCTCTCCGTGACCCGTATCACATCTCTGTGACCCGTATGACCCCTATGTGACCCCCATGACACTATGCACCTCGCTGTTTCCGTCAGGTGCTGATTGAGAAGGAGTGGCTGAGTTTCGGCCACAAATTCCAGCAGCGGGTCGGGCACGGCGACGACCGTCACTCGGACGCCGACCGGTCGCCCGTGTTCGCGCAGTTCGTCGACTGCGTCTGGCAGGTGAGCAGAGCAGCTGCTGCAGAGCTGCAGGGCTGCAGAGCTGCAGAGCTGCAGAGCTGCAGAGCTGCAGTACAGCCACCGCAGGCGCGGCGGTTGGTGTGCAAGTGGGCGGGGAAACGTACAGAGTTTTGACTAATGTAACCAGCGACAGGGAGTGTTTCGTGTTGTTGAAGCTTCTGTGTGTTGTAGGGTATGTTATAATAACATTTTGAAAAGTGAGCAATACATGTTTGATAGGATACTCTTCTGATATTCATATACAATTTCATTTAATTTGACGTGTACAATGACACACTACTCAATAGTCCAAACACCTATTGAAGCATGCACACACTAATGGGTTCTTGCCTGGTCTCACTCCTAGAAGAATGTGATGGTGGTTGTGCTGATATTGAAAATCCACATATCATTGCTCTTTTCAGGTGATGCAGCACTTCGCTAACGCGTTCGAGTTCACCGAGGAACTGCTGCTGCAGACCATGAAGCACCTCTACTCCAACCTGTTCGGCACCTTCCTGTGCAACAGTGAACGGGAGCGGGTCAAGGAGGACCTGAAGCGACGCACCGTCTCTATGTGGTCGTACATCAACGCCAACCTGGAGGAGTACGAGAACCCGCTGTACGCTCCGGAGCTCTACACGGGCGCACTGTTCTTCAGCCCGTCTCTGCGCCAGCTGCGACCCTGGCTCAACTACTACTGCCAGTGGAACCCGCGTATGATGCCGCAGGAGCCAGTGCATGTGCGACAGCGCGAACTTCTGCTGCTGAAGAAGCAGCTGGCGGCGCGCGTTCGGGAGCTTCAGAAGGAGCTCGAGTCTCGCAGCACGCGCAACCAGCGCGTCACCTCTCCCGTGCCGGCCTAGGTGGCGCCACATGACATTGGAAGATAGGTGTAGGTGGCTCTACTGGTCATCAGAAGTCTAGTATAGGGGACGCAGTTCTGCCTGCGGTGGTCATTTTAGATACGCCGTGTAGTGTGCAATGAGTACATACGCCGCGGGATCGCTGGACAGACAATTACAATTGGCGATCGTTTGACGTTGGTCAGTTCAGTTGGCGCCACCGCTGAGGGTTTATCCCGATGTCACTCCAGCTGTTCGGCTGTAGCCACGAGGCTCGTGAAGGGACCAGTCTGCCGTACCGTCACTGTTGAGGCACGAGGATGGGGCGGAGCACACTGGCGGCGTAGAGGCGGCATAACGGAGTCTGTAATAGTCGCTTAGAGAGTCGCACGGACCCGGCGAGCTGAGGTGTGGTCTGCTCGAATCGCACAGGCGCAGATGTTTTTATAAGGTGGGGCAAGTGGTGCGTTGCTTACGGAGAGTGTGCAGATCATGTCTGTAAGATGTACGATTGGTGCACCGTGTCACTTGCGAACGGGTGTTTATTATGGACTCCCAAAGACAGAGTTGCTATGTGGGGTGTCGGCTATGGACGTGTGTTGCCGCACAAGTGTTGACGTACGTTCTTTTTGTTCGTGTTTTCTTAAAATCTTCCATATATCGTCACGCTATGTGAGCCAACTTCCGAAATTAAGTGTGATCTAAATCACACACAATAATAGTCTTCTTTACTTGTGTTTGTTTATGTTGTTGTTAATGCATGGCGAAAGAGCAGTTCGTATAACGCTGAATGCAGCATTGTGTATCCGCAAGTTGGGCCTTCCAGAGTCGGGAGCTTGGGCTGGTGGTTTATCTGAAGGCTATTAAATTGCTTTACACTTTCTATTTCTTTTTTCAGTGTTATGTTCAGAGGGAGGCGCAGAAATGGTAACACTTAGTTCTTTAATTTATAGTGTATATTCCGTCCTCTCTCCCTAAATTTTAAGTTGATCAGCTCTACTCGTGACCAGTGACGGCCTACCTTGCGCTACGCTACGGAATTACGCTACGCTACGGAATTACGCTACGCTACGTTTGATTTTTGGGTCAAAGCTACCGAATTACGTTACGCTATATTTTGCTACGTTACCGATTACGCTACTTTTGATAAAACGTAACTTGGAACGTATCGTAGTCATTTCAAAAATAAAGATTATCAACAGTGATTTCGGTGATTTTTTGTGTGTGATTTATTCATTCATCCAAATTTCAAAATTTACCTATCAACCAGCCGACGCGCATTTCTTACATGACAGTCAGTTGCGAAGATGTGCATAACATAAATCATCATCATTAGTAAAATCAGTGGCGCAAATGTCCTAGCTAACTTGTATCTCGACACTTACTGATACTGATACTTACTGACAGTGACAGTTGCCAGTGCATACTACTAACCCGACATAGACCGGCGGGCCAATATTATCCTGCTAACGACCATTCGCAATAGGGATAGATCAGAAACTAATCAAGCTAGCAAGCTCCCAAGTTTAACCACTATTAGCTCCTCCGCCCCCGTAGCTCAGACGGGAGAGCGCTGGGCTTCAGACCTCACTCAGTGTGGAGAGCCGGCTTTGAGTCAGGTTTGAGTCACTTCGACGCTCGCTATTTGTCCCTGACTGAGATGGTCTGCGGCCGATGGCAGCGGTCGCACTCAAGGTCAGGTGATGTCAGCGGGTTGGACGGACCGTGTCCACTGTCCAGGTATGTTCGGGCATGTAAAGCTTTCCCTTCTAAATTCCGCCGGTTACCAGGAATTGCGAGGTCTGGTGGTGGTGGCAGGTGCCGAAAATAAGCTCTGCTTAGCGCGGGACCTGTCCTCGGAAATCCGTCCACTTAAAGATTCGGACTAGATTGATAAAAAGGTATTTAAAACTGATAAACTTCTAGATCTTTTATGATACCTACTGCGAATTCAGCGATGTCACTATCTACGAGTTTGCTGGAAAGTAAGTTAACCCGGCTAAAGTAAGAAAGTAAGACCCCAGTTAAGTAAAGAAAGTAAGACCCCAGTTAAGTAAGTTAACTGGGGTCTCAGCCGAACGCCATTGACGGGGGCGTTAACCGTCCCCTGGTTATCTTCCGAACCACTGATCGCAGCGAGATGCGCAAGGCGGCATTCGAAAGCTCTCAATGAGACGAATCTAAATCATGCTCAAAAATTTCAAAGTGAGGTCAAATGTCAGGTCACGGTCAGGACAAAGGTCAAAATCGGCGTATTTGAGTTTATGGGCCATACTATCCATCCAAAGCCTTCGATTACGACCATGATCACCCAAAGTGCTGCCAACGCATTGGGATGTGTATCACACCATTGCAATGGTGTGATACACATCCCGCATGAGCTGAAGTGAGATTGTTGGCCAAGGTCAAGGTCAGGTCACAAAAGGTCACTATGCTCAAAATATCTACGAAAGTCATGTAACACATGTTTTGAGTTATTTTCCACATTTCCACATATAATTCGATAGTGATAGTCATTGTACCACCTGACTTCATTTACGTGAAGTTAGTGTCAAGTTCAGGTCAATGAAGGTCAAAATTTTTAATTGATAAATCGAAATAAAAAAGGCATGTTTCTAAACTAGTTTTGACTCAGAAATACAGTGGTGGCATTTATTTGTCTGTATCTGGTCAAAAAAGGCCAACAAACACAATTTGTAAATATGACGTCATGTGTTACCCATACTTTACATGCCATACGTCAGTCAAAAATGGTGATATCATTCTGAAATTTGGTATGGTAGTTTCCCATATGTGGTTCTCTGACATATATTCCGGCTTTTTTTAATATCTTTGACAAATTTGATTTTGTGGGCATCCCCCCCCAAAAAAGTGTTTTGGGTGGAGGTCAAAGAACAAATGTTAACAAATCCGAGATAGCCATGTTGTATCCCTTGTCATTTGCTATCTTTTGACGTTTTTGGATAGCATTTTGCTCAAAATATGGCATTTGTACGGTCTGTTACATTTTAGCTGATTTTGGTGTAAAACTTGTGTGTAGTGACGTCACTAAATTCGATATAACTCGAAATTTGACGCCGAAATTGCTTTATTTTTGCGCAGATGTAAACGTGATTTATAAGAAAGTACCCGAAGTTTCACGTTCATAGCGCTATTGGTTTTTAAGCTATTACGAAAATGAATCAGGGGGGGGGGGGGCATTAAACGCCCCCCCCCTCCCCCGCAGCCAATGGCGGGTTAAACTTAAAATATGCCGTAAAAATATAGGCTTTATGCAAACTCAATGAACGTCAAAAATACCACACTGCTTTTACTGGAAAACCATGTTTTCTTGGAATTTCAAAACATTTATGACAAACGTCAAACAGCGAATTGTCAAAGTCAGTCAACTGCCAATTAAATAAATAAATGGAGCCGTAATGATATAGAGAAACCTAACGGTAATCTAACCACCGATGCATACGAGGTTAGAACTTGACAATAGGATTCTCCATCAGCTATATATGATACCAATAAGATACCGATTACGTCAGCAACATGATATGCAGGGACCAGGGCAGCGCCACGGATTTGTGTCGGAGGGGGAGGGGGACAAACCTACGTCAGGGGACTCGAGAAGGGGACTCCCTTGTTATTTTCGCGGGGGTTTCGTCAACAAATCTGCCCAATTGACTTCCTGGGGGCTCCTCGGAATTAGTTGTTCTTTTAGGAGCCTCATCTGAGGTACCCCACGTACAGCTTTCTAGGTTATCGTCGAAAGGGCCTCTGTGGAGCCTATATCGGTTGTCTTTTTTAAGGGTATCTATGGAGCTTGTCTCCGCTGTCTTTCGCGGCCTTATTGGTGCGGCCATCTCTTCGGGGCTATTTGAAGCTTGTGTGGGTTGTTTTTTAGGGTCTTCCTGGAGTTTGCCTCAATTGTCTTTTAAGGGCCTCCTTGGAACTTGTCACGCTTTTCTTATTAGGTGCCTCCTCGAACATCTCCCGGTTGTTATTTTAATGGGCGACTCGAAACTCATTATATTGCCTATGTATCTTGGAACTGCTCAGTATTTAGTATTATTCAGTATTACTATACTACACAGTATTATTCTCAATCGGCCTGAAGGGCCCCGATCGACGTGAAAGGACTCTCGGTAGGCCTTGGAGAATCCTCAGACGGTGTTAGAGGACCTTCCGCCAGTGTGTCCAAGTATGTTCTAGGCCTGCGGGGTGACATGGCTGGTCCGATGGGGCAATCTTCTTGCCGACAATACTATTACATCGGATTTTTCATACCGGTGACCTAAGATCAGATCGATTTCGTGCCTCCCAATCATAAGGCAATGGGGAAAACGAAAATGCGTATAAATCCACTGGAAATGGCTAAATGAGCCCAATTTTACAGGGCTCTCCATTATTGTGTCAAATGCAAGGATCCACGTGACATTTTTATCCTGCGACCTATATGAGGTCAGCTCTGGTGACCCCGAGATCACGTGTAGTTTTAATTTCTGTCAAATCAAGCTAGAACAAGGATATTTTTGCCATTGTTTTTTTGCTCGTCAGGAGGCGTCGATAGATGTGGAAGGTGACCTTGACCTGGTCTCAGGTCCGGTCAGTTTTCGGATATGACCTAACTAGGTCATTTAATATTTAATTCGACGCAGCTCGACGAGAAAAAGACAATGATGTAAGTCGCATTACTTATGCTTCTACCAAAAGCTATTTTTAGAGAATAAAGCAAAAGTTTTTAGAATTTGTATATCTCAATGGTCTCTCCCGACGCTGACCTTAAAGGAAATAGTTCACCTTGCATTTTTATTTACCCAGCACGATTTGATTATATTTTTTAATACAATTGCTTTTTATATTGTCAAAAATGGCATTATATCGCGCCGATTCAGGACAGAAGGCCGTACATTTTTATTGTTTATCAAAACTATATGCATACTCTCTGAGTCAGAGTCCTGACGTCACGCGAATGTAAACAATAGTTCAGCCAATCAGATGCGAAAGTAGTCGCGTAAAGATAGACTCGCATTGGAGATGTGCCAACCGACGGCCGGTGATCGCTTGCTAGCACCAGCTGCAAGCTGATTGGCTGATGGTATAGCCTCTGCCCGGGCTAGAACCAGTACAACATTCTTTCGCCAGCACCGCATTCCTTCGCCAAAAACTAAAATATATTCGGCGGGAGAGTCTTTTCAGTCAAGAGAACTTGCAGATAGGGGTTTCCCAACACGGGATACAAAACTGCTATCTCAGTTTAAAACTAATGTTGAAGGTGAACTATTTCCTTTAACCCTCGCCCTTAAGGAAATAGTCAGGCCCCCCCCCCCCCATGGGGGGGGGGGGGCCTGACAGGCCCCCTGAGGTTTTTCTTGAATAACTTTTTTACACATGCGGTGCATCTTGCTGAAATTTTCGGTAGCTGAGTTTACAGCAATTATACGCAGGCTGTAATTTGTGTTTAAATTGGTTGAGAAATTTGGGAAATAATGACGTTTTGATGACGTCATGTTGGTAAAAAATAGAAATATTTGAAAAATCGTAGAAAATAGAGTTTTAAAGCAAATTGCAAACGCAATTTACCAAAGATACAAAATGGCATTCTCTTTAAAATGGCAATCTCAGATTTTTTTTTTTTTTTATCCCTAAAATAAAATACAAACTGGTTTTTTTTAAATCCCCTCAAAATAAAATTTTCAAAGATATTAGAAAAACCGGAATATATGAGAGAGAACTGAGTATGGACAATACTCATACCAAATTTCAAAGCAATATATTCATTTTTGACTGGGTGATGGCTCCCTAAGTGTAAGAAACTGATGACGTCATTTTAAAAAATAACTGTTTTTGACTTTTTTTGACAAGATACGAACAAATAATTACCTTTTCTGTATCTCTGAGCCAAAACTGGTCTAGGAACATGCCTTTTTATTTACATTTATCAATTTCTCATTTTGAGGTTTTCTGAAGAGCAAAATCGCTGTTCTGGACGTGGTAAATCCGAGGTCATTCACTTGATCTGGAAGGTCATCTGTTGACCTGAAACCTAAAAATCGCATACTGTTAGATTCCTCTCATGACAGGCAACATGCTGGCACTCACCGCATTGCTCTAAGTTCCTTGGTTTGGAAGTTAACAGGGGGCTGTCAGCCCCCCCCCCGTAGGGCGAAGGTGAAAAAGCTCCCGTAGGGCGTAGGGCGAAGGTAGGTAAGAGTAGTACCTATTGACCTGAGGCCAAATATCTTCGAACCTACGAAACAGCAAATTTCATTCTCTTTCGAGAGAAAAAATATGCGCATCGCTAGCTCTTTTAGTTCTCGAGATACATACTGTTTTGCAAAAGACACAAATATATGGCCGAAACTTTACCTTTGGTGAACTGTGGTTACCTTAAAATTTACCTGACCTAAAAGTAACTGAAATACATTCGATAGTTTATCACAGGCTTTATATTGCTGTTCTTTGCTTGGCGTTACGTTGCGCGGTTTTGGAGATCTTAGGAGGCAGGCAACCCCGTCTCCCGTCGTCGCGCAGTACCTGTCGCACATTACCCGTCGCACAGCTCCAAGTTGGCTCGGACCCCGGCCCCAGTCGCTGCGCGTGTCAAATAAGCCGGGTGCAGACTGATTATAAAGTCCGGTAGAACGCAGTTTGCAGAACAGCGGGGATCTTGCAGCATCCATTATATAGTACTTTTCTATCCCATTGCTTTTCAAAACAAAACAAGTTATCGGAGAAACTCAAGATTGTACGGGGGGAGCCAAGTAATTCTGCCCCTCCCAGTGTTGGATCCAGAGGGATAGGCCAAGGGCCCATGGCCCCTCCCTTGAGCCTTGAAAAGGCTCATAACTGGGTGTCTGTAAATGCAGGGCCCATTTTGGCAAGAAGAGCCCCAAATTGGACCTTAGAAACCCGTTTCAGCCCTTAAAGGAAATAGTTCACCTTCGGATTTTTTTCTTCTTCAGAACACGATTTTATTATATTTTTTAATACAGTTTCTTTTTTTCTTTTCAAAAATGGTCCTACATCGCGCCAATTCAGGACAGAAGGTCGTAAATTATTAATGTTATGGTGTACGTTATTGGTCTGCGCATGCTCCATGCAGTGCTGGCACTCTCAGACGGTACGGTATATCATATATGGGCCGCATTCCTTCGCCAAAAAGTCAAATATCTTTGGCTGGAGTCTTTTCAGCCAAGAAAAGTTGCAGATAAGGATTTCTTAACACGGGCTACAAAACTGCTATTTCAGTTCAAAATCCCATGTTGAAGGTGATCTATTTCCTTTAAAGGGCTCATCCCAGCATGTAAAGTGATTATTTGTTACTACAGAGGGTCCAATTTCGCCTTATACTTAGCACCTTTTGGGGTAGGGCCTGAAAGGTAGAGGAGCCTACCTCTACTACATCTACCTCTACTAGTAGAGGTAGAGTAGTCTGAGGAGGGGTTCATTATTCTGCGTGACGTCCCCATACCTGAATCCTGTTATCTCTACTAGTAGAGGTAGAGTAGTCTGATGAGGGGTCCATTATTCCTTCGTGACGTCCCTACAACTGAATCCTGGTACCTCTACTAGTAGAGGAAGAGTAGCCTAAGGAGGGGTCCATTATTCCTGTGTGACGTCCCTATAACTGAATCCTGGTACCTCTACTAGTAGAGGTAGAGTAGTCTGAGGAGGGGTCCATTATTCCTGCGTGACGTCCCTATAACTGAATCCTGGATCCGCCACTGGCGCCTGTGGGTTTACACTCAGAATATGCAGTTCGAAATCGTGTTAGCCAAGCGAAACATGGGACATGGGACCCATAATGTGCCAGGGGCCATAGCGCGCCAGGGGGCCCATACAACTAGCTGCGGCTACTACCCTGGCGAAATCCTGGATACGCGTATGCTGTGGTTGATACTGGTTATGATGCGTCATGTTCAGTCAGTTCAGTGAGTTGTATGCTATGTTGTGGCTGACATGAGACGTGCGGATGTGGCTTTGCGGCCAAGTCGTGTGAGGTTCCCGATCCCCCGTTATCGGCCGCGGCTCTCGCGGCGGCCAGCCGCAATGCCCGGCGGCGTGTACCCTGCGAACCCGACCGGCATCGGTCGGTCGGCGGCGCCCACCGCATTCTCTCACGTGCGTCCCATCATTGTATCAGTGTATTGTCAGCTCGGCTCTCATGAGCTGCAGCCTGCGGCAGCCATTTGTTATCGTAGTACCCGAGAGACAGCACGAGGATGGTCGTTAGTTGGATGGGTTTCCCGCGATGGTGTCGGTGGATGGGCTGTCTCCGGGCGCCGCCGGGTGAGGCATGCAGGGAATGGGCCATGTTCGACGCGCGGCGAGATTCATTCAGTGTTGGATTACGCCCACATGGTGCGCGTTAAGTACTTGACCTGTAGTCGAGGCGTTCAGGCTGGATGCGTGTTTCACTACCTTACGATGCCGATGGTAGATTAAGTTTAGTTGAAACGATTGCGTGCAAATGGTCAGTACAGACCAGCCACTAGCTAATCGAACCATGGTCATGAATATCTCGAACGGGTCTCGTAAAGTATATGTATATGGTATTGCCGGCAGCTATACGACCTCACCCCACTGAACGCAACACCAGGCGCCGGCTGCGCTTCTCGCGGTGGTCAGCCGCGACGCCCGGCAGCGTGTACCCTGCGAACCCGACCGGCGTCGGTCGGCGGCGCCCACCGCGTTCTCTCACGTGCATCCCATCATTGTATTAGTGCACTGTCATCTCGGCTCTCACGAGCTGTTGCCAACACCAGCCAACTCCCCGGGCACGGAGAATCGAAAGCATCATGAAACGGCGGTTCAGTCGGAGTACCGTCATGGGAAGGGTTGCATTCACTCCAGAGGGGAAAATTGTAATCCCTTGGAGAGCTGAGAATCAGACGCATTAGAGGGGGCCGGGATAATCAGTAGGTAGTTGACAAGCTTTGCTGATCCAACCAAACACATGTATGCGGTCGGAAGGCTTCTACAACAACATTCAACTCGAATTGAGACTTGGGCCAGGCACGTAGCATGTCCATCAAGACAGCCCAGGTTCAGCCCAGGTTCAGCACAGGTTCAGTCCAGGTTCAGCCCAGGTTCAGTCCAGGTTCAGCCCAGGTTCAGCCCAGGTTCAGCCCAGGTTCAGCCCAGGTTCAGTCCAGGTTCAGCCCAGGTTCAGCCCAGGTTCAGACCAGGTTCGGGTCACCACCGATTGAACTGAAATTTGCACAGAAGATCCACCAGAGGCCCAGTAGTCCACACCTAGTCGCATTCGGTGTCACTCCCAGCTCCCAGGTCACGAGTTCAAATATTGCACAGCACATTGTGGCCTACCCACAATGTGCTATGTGCATTGTGGCCTACCCAAAAAGAGCTATGGGGATGAATCCAATGATAAACTACTCGTACATACTTGGTATTACGTTTCCCACAACGACTTGACCTCTCAAGGTCACCATTTTACCTAAGATCATTTGGGGCTCAGCCGCTAGTACCATTGTACAGCGCCTAACTGGTATACAAAAATAATTTTACAAATTAAAAAGCATGTCCAATGTGACCCAGATGATGCGCTAACATTCACCGAAAACACCTACTGTATAGCTATCACGGTTTGACCTTGACAATTCAACGTCACTACGAGAGGTGTAGCCCGGGTTCAGGCCAGGTTCGATTTTGCACAGCACATTGTGGCCTACCAAGAAGAGCTGCGGGGATGAATCCAACGCTAAAATACTCGCACATACTTAGTCTTACGTTTCCCACATCGACCCGACTTCGCAAGGTCACCATTTGACCTAAGGTCATTTGGGGACTCAGCTGCTGGTACCAGTGGCGGATCTAGGTTTCGAGTTTGGGGGGCAAAAAATTTCGCTCCGTTTCGTCAGTGACCAAAATCACAAACTCCCGGAACGGTTGGGGGGGGGGATATGCATTTGCCTACCGATGTTTCTTCTCTTTTTTTTGGGGGGGGGGGGGCAATTGGGGAATTCTAGAACAGATCGACCAAAACAATCTTTAAATAACACACTACATCTCATATTTGATAAAACCACGTGTCTGGGGTTATCTGGGCTGTTGATTCACGCTGTGAACTTCTCAGCCTCGTCCGTCAAATGGTTTTCGAGTTACAGCCTCGGGCAACTTTGTAATGTCAAGCAAAACTCAATTTTTCAGCGGACAATATCTTCCATCTAAGCCAGTAAAACGCCTTAACCCTCGCCCTACGGAGCTTGCTAACTATCGCAGTTTGACCTTGACAATTAAACGTCACGAGAAACGACAATTAAACGTCACGAGAAACGTCATTTAAACGTTGCGAGATCTGCAGCCGGGGTTCAGCCCAGGCTCGATTTTACACAGCACATTGTGGCCTACCCAGAGTAGTACGGGGATAAATTCAACGCTAAAATACTCGCACTCACTTGGTCTTACGTTTCCCACAACGACTTGACCTCTCAAGGTCACTATTTCACCTAAGATCTTTTGGGGACTCAGCCGCCGGTACCATTGCACAGCGCATAACTGGTATACAAAAATAATTTTACAAATTAAAAAGCCTGGCAAAATTGTGACTGGTGATGCGCTAACAGTCGCCGAAAACACCTACTTGATAGCTATTACGGGTTGAATTTGACAATTAAACGTCACGAGAAACGTCAATTAAACGTTGCGAGAGGTGCAGCCCGGGATGCACATTTCCCAAGTGTATACAGCTGGCGGGCGTGTTTGGAAATATCAGCCCGGGATGCATGTCCTGATCACCAACTCAACCAAGGTCACCATTTGACCTAAGGTCATTTGGGGACTCAGCCCAGGAGTGACAAAGTGTGCTGTCCTTATGGATAAGGACGGGGACAAAATGCTGTTTCTCATGGAGTACTCGGCGGTCAAAATGCCAGCAAAAATCATTACTATGCCATTCCTGTGAAAATTTACTCAGCGATCATGTCCTTAGAAATACTGATCGTCAAAACCACTTCAGATGTATTATTCACTTAATCATCATATTTATTACGTCAGTATGTATAAGCATTACATTCCGTCCCTGACCGCCGCCCAGGTCACAGGTCGCGACCCTCGCTCCGCTCGCCGGCCGACCCCGTAAACAACCGTGTTTGGCCGAGTGCCAGCCCGTTTCGGGGCCGGCAGAGTGACCGCTCGCTGGTGATAGTGGGTCGTGCGAGTGACTGGGAAGTGATATCAAGCCAAAAATCAAGGGGGTGAAAGAAGCGGACATGAGTTCCATAACAGAAGAATCTCTGAAGCGAGCTCTGCTGGCCTGTTTCAACGATAAAGACGTTCGCAAATCTCTACGAAATATATTTAAGGAAGAGCTCGAATCTCGGGACAAGCAAATCAAGGAGCTAAAGGAGCAAGTTTGTGAGCAGCAAAAAAACATCGAAGCTCAAACTGAGGCGATCGACAATATCGAGCAGTATTCGAGACGGAACTGCCTGAACATATTTTTGAACTTATCTATATTTTTGACTGACTTATGTCTCCCTATGTGGTTGCTATCTCCAAACACGCCCGCCAGCTGTATACACTTGGGAAATATGCAACCCGGGCTACACCTCTCGCAACGTTTAATTGACGTTTCTCGTGACGTTTAATTGTCAAATTAAACCCGTAATAGCTATCAAGTAGGTGTTTTCGGCGAATGTTAGTGCATCACCTGGGTCACATTTCGACATTATTTTTAATTTGTAAAATTATTTTTGTATACCAGTTATGCGCTGTGCAATGGTACCGTCAGCTGAGTCCCCAAATGACCTTAGGTCAAATGGTGACATTGAGAGGTCAAGTCGTTGTGGGAAACATAAGCCCAAGTGTGTGCGAGTATTTTAGCGTTGGATTCATCCCCGTAGCTCCTCTGGGTAGGCCACAATGTGCTGTGAAAAATCGAGCCTGGGCTGAGCCCGGGCTGCACCTCCCGCAACGTTTAATTGACGTTTCTCGTGACGTTTAACCCTCGCCCTACGGGACTTTTTTCACCTTCGCCCTACGGGGGGGGGGCTGACAGGCCCCCTCCCTGTTAACTTCCAAATCAAGCAACTTAGAGCAATGCGGTAAGAACCAGCATGTTGCCTGTCATGAGAGGAACCTAACAGTATGCGATTTTTAGGTTTAAGGTCAACGGGTGACCTTCCAGGTCAAGTGAATGACCTCGGATTTACCACGTCCAGAACAGCGATTTTGCTCTTCAGAAAACCTCAAAATTAGAAATTGATAAATGTAAATAAAAAGGCATGTTCCTAGACCAGTTTTAGGTCAGAAATACAAACAAAAAGTAATTATTTGTTCGTATCTGGTCAAAAAAGTCAAAAAAAGGTTATTTAAAAAAAAAGACGTCATCAGTTTCTTACACTTAGAGAGCCATCACCCAGTCAAAAATAAAGATATTGTTTTGAAATTTGGCATGGGTATTGTTCATACTCAGTTCTCTCACATTTATTCCGTTTTTTTAATATCTTTGAAAATGTTGATTTTGTGGGGATTTAAAACAAAAAACAGTTTTTATTTTTATTTTAGGGGTCAAAACCCCAAAAATTTACAAATACGAGATTGCCATTTTAAAGAGAATGCCATTTTGTATCTTTGGTCAATTGCGTTTGCAACTTGCTTTAACCTTCGCCCTACGGGAGCTTTTTTCACCTTCGCCCTACGGGGGGCCTGACAGGCCCCCTGTTAACTTCCAAACCAAGCAACTTAGAGCAATGCGGTGAGTATCAGCATGTTGCCTGTCATGAGAGGAATGTAACAGTATGCGATTTTTAGGTTTCAGGTCAACGGATGACCTTCCAGGTCAAGTGAATAACCTCGGATTTACCACGTCCAGAACACCGATTTTGCTCTTCAGAAAACCTCAAAATTAGAAATTGATAAATGTAAATAAAAAGGCATGTTCCTAGACCAGTTTTGGCTCAGAAATACAAAAAAGGTAATTATTTGTTCGTATCTTGTCTAAAAATGTAAAAAAAGTTATTAAAAAATGACGTCATCAGTTTCCTACACTTAGGAAGCCATCACTCAGTCAAAAGTGAAGATATTACCTTGAAATTTGGTATGGGTATTGTCCATACTTAGTTCTCTCACAAATGTTCCGTTTTTTCTAATATCTTTAAAAAAAATGATTTTGTGGGGATTTAAAAAAACAACATTTTTTTTAAAAAAAATTAGGGGTAAAAAACAAACAAAATTTTGAAAATCTGAGATTGCCATTTTAAAGAGAATGCTATTTTGTATCTTTGGTGAATTGCGTTTGCAATTTTCTAAAAAAAAACTATTTTCTACGATTTTTCAAATATTTCTAATTTTTTACCAACATGACGTCATCAAAACGTCATTATTTCCCGCATTTCTCAACCAATTTCAAATATATTTTTACGGCCCACGTATAATTTCTGTAAACTCAGCTACCAAAAATTTCAGCAAGATGCACTGCACGTGTAAAAAGTTATTCAAGAAAAACCTCATGGGGGCCTGTCATGCCCCCCCCCCGTAGGGCGAGGGTTAAAATTCTGTTTTCTACGATTTTTCAAATATTTCTCATCTTTTTACCAACATGGCGTCATCAAAACATGATTATCTCCAAAACTACACAACCAATTTCAATGAACTTTTTACAGCCTACGTATAATTGTTGTAAACTCAGCTACCAAAAATCGCAGCAAGATGCACCGCATTTGTAAAAAGTTATTCAATAAAAACCTCAGGGGGGGCTGTCAGCCCCCCCCCCCCCTGTAGGGCGAGGGTTAATTGTCACGGTCAAACCGTGATAGATGTCAATTAGGTGTTTACGGCGAATGTTAGCGCATCACCTGGGTCACATTTAGCCATGTTCTTTAATTTGTAACATGATTGTTGTATACCAGTTATGCGCTGTGCAATGGTACCGGCGGCTGAGTCCCCAAATGACCTTAGGTCAAATGATGACCTTATGAGGTCGGGTCGATGTGGGAAACCTAAGACCAAGTGTGTGCGAGTATTTTAGCGTTGGATTCATCTCCGTAGCTCTTCACGGTAGGACACAAGGCGCTGTGCAAAATCGAGCCTGGCCTGAACCCGGGCTGCACCTCTCGCAGTGACGTTTAATTGTCAAGGTCAACCCGTGATAGCTATCAAGTAGGTACTTTCGGCGAATGTTAGTGCATCACCTGGGTCACATTTTGGCTTGATTTTAAATTTGTAAAAGCATATTTGTACACCAGTTATGCGCTGTGCAATTGTTCCTTCGGCTGAGCCCCAAATGGCCTTTGGTCAAATGGTGACCTTGAGAGGTCAAATCGTTATGGGCAACGTAAGACCAAGTATGTACAAGTTTGTTAGCGTTGGATTCATCCCCGTAGCTCTTCTGGGTAGGCCACAATGTGCTGTGCAAAATCGAACCTGGGCTGAACCCGGGCTGCACCTCTCGCAGCGACGTTTAATTATCAAGGTCAAACCGTGATAGTTATCAAGTAGGTGTTTTCGGAGAATGTTAGTGCATCACCTGGGTCACATTTGGACATGCTTTTATTTTTGTTAATAGTTTTTGTATACCAATTATGCGCTGTGCAATGGTACCGGCGGCTCAGCCCCAAATGACCTTAGGTCAAATGGTGACCTTGAAGGGTAAAGTCGTTGTGGGAAACGTAAGACCAAGTATGTATGCGTATTTTAGCGTTGGATTCATCCCCGTAGTTCTTCTGGGTAGGCTACAATGTGCTGTGCAATATTTGAACTCGTGACCTTGCTTAACTCCTGGAGGTCAAATCACTGGGAGTGACACCAAATGCTGCTAGGTGTGGACTACTGGGCCTCTGGTGGAACTTCTGTGCACATTTCAACTCAATCGGAGGTGACCCGAACCTGGGCTGAACCTGGGCTGAACCTGGGCTGCCTTGATGGACATGCACGTAGCCAGGATTTCGTCCAGGGAGGGGGGGGGGGGCGGCGCCTCGAAAGGGCCCCTTCCCGAGCGTTGAAAGGGCCCTCTTCCCAAGCGTTGAAAGGGCCAAACAAAACGGATGAGAAGGTGCGTTACAAGGATGGGAATCCATTATGACAGGTATGGCATGGGCCATACCAACTTTTAGGAGTTGGAGTTAGTAAACTGCTGTAACGGTGCAACTCGGGCTCTGCAACATTGCATCATTTAACAAATTTAAGAAAAATCAATCAAAATTACCCATTTTCTGTAAAAAATTATTCTGGGTCCGTTCGGGCCGCTGATTGCAATGGCGTTAAAATCAGCGCTCTAGGACTTCATTTGCAATATTTAGAGAGTATTTCAACATTTTGCAACAATTTGCAACATTTCGAAAATTTGCGTGCGGGGGTTTCTTGACCACGCAGATCAATTTACGGTAACGACGATCCGCTATTTCTTGTGGTTTTTCGGAATACCCGCGAATGTATATGAATTTCAAACAGTTGCAATGGCGCTTCGCCCGGCCTCGTACATATATTTTTTTATGTGGCTGGCCATTCGTCAGTCAACATATTGGCCTCTCACTGCTCGGATATAAGGTATGTCAAGATGGTATTTGGAGTTCAGTAAGTGGTGGACATAAGACAGGGTCTCCCACGACAGAGCCTACCGGAGTAGGTCCCGACAGATGATCCGTTGCGGCGTCCCTTCCCCATATCGGTTCCCGTGATCCGCCCCCAAAAATCAGCCTGGCCCCAACAAATACAATCCCTCTACTATCTCCCCGATCTTAACATTCCAACAAATATAATTCCCTTCCCCTTGTTATATCGGAATATCCCGTCTTACTGCGCCCCCTAATCGCTTCTCAACCGTTTCCACAGCCTACTAAAATTCCACGGTCGCACAGCTCAGAGCTACTTGGCTAAGTTGCGGCTGCATTCGCCTGCCGACTTATTACAAGGGGCCATTGAGTCTGTTCAGGGACCTCGAGAGCTTATCCAGACGGCCATTGAGTCTGTGAACGGGGCCCTCGAGCCTGCCCAGGGGTTGCTAGCCCACCGCCTATATTTCTGGGTTTTATCAGGCAAAACCGTACAAATTTCGCGCCGCTTCGAAGCTAACTAACAAATACATACCTACCTACTATAACATGAATATCCACATAACAAAATGTTGCAAATACACGTATCAAAATGGGGTACATTTTTTCGTCATTTCAGCCGCCCCACACTCAAAGGCCGACCCCCACCTGTTGTCAGCTAAGATAGGTTTTCTCTCCTGTACGTAACAATACAAATTAGTAATGCGCTCAATACAATGCCTACTGAGGGTTCTGGTCCAATCCAGCTCATCAAAAGTAGACGAAGACAATATGTTTAAATTGTCTTCGTCTAGGGGGCCTCACAAAATAAAGTGGCCGAAATCCGTAGAGTTTTCATATCCAGGGGTATTTTTTGGGGTGGGGGCCTCTCCCAGGGGCTTGCCCCCGCCTTTCTGAAGGTCTGGCTGCGCCCCTGGGGAGGACGTGACTTCTGCGTATGATCGGAGTTAAGATAAGTGGCGCAACAAAGAGCTGGCGACTGCTCGTCCGCACGGCCGCACAGCGCGGCGCCGGTCCCTCACCGCCCACGGAGACTGTTTGTTGATAGTGCGCCGCATCTCGCCCTGCCCATCACTATCCGACCTGTCTGTTGACAGCGCACATTGCACAGGATCCCGCTCTACCCTGTCTGCGACTGTGTGTTGAAATTGCACCAGGTTCCTCCTTACCCATCACTATTTGAACTGTTTGTCGACAACGCCCATTGCACAGGATCCCGCTCTACCCTGTCTGCGACTGTGTGTTGAAATTGCACCAGGTCCCTCCTTACCCATCACTATTTGAACTGTTTGTTGTTGTGGGAAGTGCAGAGGATCCTCCCTGCCCATCACTATCTGACTGCAGTCGTGTGTCACTCGGTCGGTGACAGACTTCATTCAGTCCGCGATGACAGCTGGCTGCGTGAAGCATCAAGCAATAGACTCCAATGATCTAGCCAAGTAGCTCAGAATGAATTGCGCAATCGACACTGTAACCAGTGGTGGTGGTGGTGGGTCAACATCATCGCACCTCCATATCGACTTTCCCTATCATGCTTGGACTCTGTATTACTGTAACACAGCGTTGGGCTAACAAGTGAAGCGAAACCTGCGTTATCCCACTTTACTTTTCCCTTCCCGGAAATATCCAGTTATTCTGAGTCCGGACTGCTGACATCTAATCTGTAACCTGGATCTTCCTACCATATTTTTTTACCGGGTATTTTTTTACCAGGTATTCTAAGAAATCGGAGCGGAGTTTTGAACCGATGCGCCAGGGTTAATTAGGTGCGTCTGCTTGTACGATCACGGACAGAAGTGGATTACTGGCGAATACTGCGTCTGGAGTAAAATGTAATGGGAACGCTGCACACTGACATACTTTCATCACAGTTCTGTTGAGTACAATCCCGACAAATGTCGCGAGTCGGCTTGATCTCAGTATTGGTGGACCCCGAGCGTGACCGATTCGCGCTCCAGTCCCGCCCTGCCGTCAGTGGCGGTGGAGTTTGCCGGCACCGTATCGTGCTGCGAACCCGACGCGATCCGGTCAACTCCTTTGTCCACATTCCACTCGCGTGACATTCGTCGCCGACGGCGGATGTTGTGCGTGTCACGACGACTTGACTGACACTGACGACGACAGAGAAGAGGATATGGTTCTTGACCCATAAGCAAACAAACACACAAGCCGGTGTCCACAGGGGCCAGTGACATGACACACAGTCCACTCCCCAGGGGCCCGTGACATGACACACCGTCCCCTCCCTCCCTCTGTCACCACCGGAGGTAGCGGCCCCGCCGGCCGGTCGGCCGCTACCGATCAGTGAAAACAACAGGCACGGGTTTTCACATTCCGTGCTTGTGGGTGGGTCACATCCGGAACTCAAATATTGTAGAAGCATTTGTATCGGAATTCCAGTGTGTCTCTTACATTTTCTATAAAAATACATGTATTCATTTCTGTGTAGCTCACTATTCTTTAAGCAGGGCCAAAATGTCCTTAACATTTCAAGCCACGTTTTAAACAGGGGCTTGTGCATATAAATAGTCCTATGTCAAAGGGACATCGAATGAGACTACAGGCGAGTGTGGCATATCGTACCTAAGAGAAATCGGTAGACAAGCATGTCCGACTGAAGAGGGATACAGCGAAACTGTAGCTCAGTGGTGGGTAAATCCATCGAAAGCTATCGCTATTCGCTTTAGCGGTATACAAAACTGGTCTCCCGCGAGTAGGAAGGGTCTGTCGAGATTCGCATTCAAGTCCCGACCTTGAATCAAGCCACAGGAAAATCATCGGTTAGCTTATGCGTTAGATATTGTGTTAAATTTGTCGGCATAAAGTCTTACATTTTTTGTCATTTCTTAATATCAGCGAGGTCGGCTGGCATTGTCATGATCGCAGGTCGCCCCAGTCAGGCGCAAAACGCGACTTCTATGTAGCGCCTCGAGCCCACCTCGCAAGGCTGAGCGACTCAGCTGTCTGTCGCTCAGAAGACCCCCACTTTCGGCACTGAGTTTGAGCGACGTTCCTTATTACATCGGGACGTGTTTATTGGGCGGAGATCGGCCCACACGATGATGAAGCTACGACGTTTCACGGCGGCCGTACACGGGCGTGGGCAGAACACTATGTATAACACAGCGGGGCAGAACACTATGTATAACACGGCGTGGGCAGAACACTATGTATAACACAGCGTGGACAGAACACTATGTATAACACGGCGTGGGCAGAACACTATGTATAACACAGCGTGGGCAGAACACTATGTATAACACGGCGTGGGCAGAACACTATGTATAACACAGCGTGGGCAGAACACTATGTATAACACAGCGTGGGCAGAACACTATGTATAACACGGCGTGGGCAGAACACTACGTATAACACAGCGTGGGCAGAACACTATGTATAACACAGCGTGGGCAGAACACTATGTATAACACAGCGTGGGCAGAACACTATGTATAACACGGCGTGGGTGAGCTTCATTGCCGCCGTGTCAGGGCTGTTGCAATAACTAGGCTGGACATCTGCAGATGAATGGAGGCTGGTATAACGAG
>JAXIVJ010000688.1:0-7500 GCA_036785665.1 Chirona hameri | reverse complement strand
GTGATATTTGTGCTATGCATTTCGCAATAAAAGAACTTCACGGTGCGTTAAAACTGACGGCCGCTTTTAACGACTTCAGGCACATACTTCAAAATAAGGTGAACAAATTAGTCAAGTTGCCACTTACTTTTGTTAGCAAAATTTCCTTGCAAAATTTAACATAGGTATATGTGTTCTCTTATAAAATCGGTTTGGCCTATATGTATTCCCATTACGGAATAAAACAAAATATTTCATTCCAATCATGCGTTTTAAGTGTCCCACCATCGCGTCTCTGATGCCACCCAGCCGTGTTATTGTGACCGGTAGCTGCCGAGCCGTACGGAGCACCCAGTTCCGCCGCACGTCCGCTGTTGACTGCTGACTGCTGACTGCTGACCCCCGCCGCCCGCGGTCGGACGGGTCACAACAACACCGCGGTGCGCGGCGCGTGGCGCCGGCCGCCGCCGAGCCGCCGCGCCACCAACATCCGCGCGACAAATCAACCTCACGCGCGCGCGCGCGCACGTAAACAGCTTTTTCAGCGGCGGCGCGTCCGGGGCTGCGGGGCGGGACGGGACGGGGTGGAGCGCGGGAGCTGCGCGGGTGTGCGGTTGTAGCGTCCCGGTACGGCGTGCAGTCGGCCGGCGTGCTGCGATGAGCAGGGACCGGTCGCCAGGCACCGGGATCTGTGTTACGTCGTCGTATATATAGTTTAGGTGGCTGCCACAAGGCTCGCAGGGTCGCTGGTTGAGTGGCTAGAGCCGGCCGCAGACGGGTCAACGGAGAAGCACACGTCCAGTCACATCAAGGTATGTGATGTTACGTGTCTTACGATTATCTTACGATGTTACGATCGTCATGTCTTACGATGATCTTACGATGTTACGATCGTCGTGTCTTACGACGATCTTACGATATTACGATTCTCGTGTCTTACGACGATCTTACGATATTACAATCTCCGTGTCTTACGATGATCTTACGATGTTACGATCGTCATGTCTTACGACGATCTTACGATGTTACGATCGCCGTGTCTTACGACGATCTTACGATGTTACGATCGCCGTGCCTTACGACGATCTTACGATGTTACGATCTCCGTGCCTTACGACGATCTTACGATATTACGATCTCCGTGTCTTACGACGATCTTACGATATTACGATATCCGTGTCTTACGACGATCTTACGATATTACGATCTCCGTGTCTTACGACGATCTTACGATATTACAATATCCGTGTCTTACGACGATCTTACGATGTTACGATCGCCGTGTCTTACGATGTTACGATCGCCGTGCCTTACGACGATCTTACGATGTTACGATCTCCGTGCCTTAGGTCGATCTTACGATGTTACGGTCTCCGTGACTTAGGTCTATGTTACGATGTTACGATCGCCGTGTCTCACGACGCCGGCAGACTGGCGGGCAGGTATATAACCATTGAGACCGTCTTCGAGTCGAGTTGCCGACCAATCGAGATGGTTCTTGTGTTATGACTTATGTTTTTATTTGTATAAATTGCAAAGAAGATCTCGGACTCGAGTTCTTTAAGTTAAATCACTACATGACGTTCACTATTCGCTAGGTTACCATTGTAACGTAGTAAAAGTCGTGCATATTATGCATATATCACTTATCGTTAAAATATCGTTAAAATATTATGTGCTACTTATGCATATGCAAAAATGTTTCTTTTCTTTAATTTGTATAACGGAAGCGTTTTAACCAAACACGACTAATAGGTCGTTTTCAAAGTGAAATCAGTTTAAATATTCGTAATGATAATGTGTGATATCAGCAGTGTGAATCAGCATCCAGAATCAGGTAGAAATCATGTCTCAGTCCGTATGCATACAAGTTCGGCTCAACGGGTAAAGGAGTTTCTCAGATATATCATAGGAGTGGAGCCGACCACGCCTGTTTCCTGCAATTGTTCATTCGCCGCTAAGTTTTGAAGTTCAAACTTCATATGGAACATATGGGGGTACCATAGCCTCTGAACGCACATACGCCAAATTTGTTCCAGTTTGATAGATACATTTTCTATCAGGCATGATTTTCAAGCGACATCGGGGTTTTGGCGTGCTCATTTTCGCGCGTACTACCAGCCGCGGATCCAGGATTTCGGTCAGAGGGGGGGGGGGGGCGCAACATACAAAAAGTTGCGCCCTGCGGGCGCGCTTGGCGGGCGATACATGGGCGCGACCCGGCTCAGGGGGGGGGGGGGGGGCTATGGGTGACGCGAATAGAAGACGCGAAGGACCCCCTCCCCTAGATCCGCGCCTGACTACGGCCTTCGCTACCGTCCATATCATAATACAACATACCAAAAGTAAGATTGATTTGATGAGACTAATGAATTAGATTTGATTTGATTTGATGAGACGAAGGTTAATTTTCTGTATGCAAGGTGCTGTCAAATTTCCCTGTCAGATTCCTCAAATCTCGTCAAAAATCATTTTTGAAACCACTTCCGTCATGTTTTTGGCTAAGGTCAATAATGAGCTCACCAGAGGTCATCACAGGTCAGATTTTCAAGTTTTAGGACTTCGCTTCCAAAACCCCAAAATATCTCGGGAACTATGATAGCTAGGAACAAACGAAAAAAGCTATCGAAAGCTATTCAAATATGCAATCGCCATTGATTCCCTCAGATTTTAGCTCATTTCAATAGTGTGGGCTCCAGACTTCAGAGCTCATCAAAGGTCAAAAAGGCTATTTTTTGGCAAAACAGTTTTTGCAACTAACTTTTAACCTAATAAGGATAAGGCAATAATTTGGACACCACCGTGTTAGTCTCTTCAAGGCGCTTCGAATCATATTTCATCTTATCTCACTGGCCCTACTCAATCTGTTTGTACAGCTGACGGGCGTGGGAACCGCCACCTTTCCCGATCCCTACCAAATCCTATCGGTGTTTTCCAAGATCCTCACTCGGCCCACTCCTATTCCATTTTTTTGCTAATGACTTATCCCTCTTTGCCCCTGAGGCGCACGTGGTGCAGTACGCTGACGATACCCAAATTCTGGTCTCAGGCAAACAAGAATCCCTCCCTCAGCTCATTGCTACCATGGAACAGGCTTTATCATCTATCGACACCTGGTTCCATTCCTATGGTTTGAAAGTAAATACCGGGAAAACAGAGCTCATTGTCTGTGGTTCCCGTCAAAATTGTCGTGACATGACCACGACCACCATTCGGTTCCGTGAGGACATAGTGCGTGAGACCCACACGGTGAGGAATCTTGGCGTACTGTTCGACAAGCACCTCTCGTGGGACTCACACGTATCTGCCCTCGTCAAAAAATGTAACGGTATCCTCATCGGCCTGTATCACGTGCGTCATCAGATCGTTCGTCACTTCTACCTGTAATAGTCGACACCCTGGTCCTCTCGCACGCCCGGTATTGTTTGCCAGTCTTTGATAACGGGTCAGAAAATAACATGCAGCGCCTCCAAAAGGTAGTCAATTTTGGTTTGCGCGCTGTCTCTGGCCGACGTAAATTCGACCACATATCGGACGTGCGAGATGAACTGGGCTGGCTCACTGCCCGGCAGCTGTACGAACTTCAATCTCTCAACCTTCTTCACAAAATTCGCAGCACCGGGGAACCGCAGGCTCTCGCTTCCCAGATTTCGGCCAATTCTGAACTTCGTTCCAGAAGCATCCGCCAGGACGCTGATTTGGCCCTCTCGCGCGTGAGAACTACAGCCGGCAAGCGTCGCTTTTTATATAGTACGGTGCAGCGGTACAACACCCTGTCTCGGGACATTCGTGACGTCTTTACCGTCATTTAAACGTAAAGTTGGCGCTATTTTACATGACATCTGATGTGCTATGCTGGATGTGTGTGCTTGCGATCGTGTATTGTGTGTGTTTTGTTTTTCTACTCAGTGTACGCATGTGTGTCGTTTTTAACATGTCTCTCATCTTTTAACCCTGACACGACGCTCAGAATAGCCGGTTTTATGTATCGGAGTGTTTTTACCGTAAATACATACATACATACATAAATGAATGGTAACAAATTAACGGCTATCTATTAATTTCTTAAAATCGTTAGTACGGTCGGATAGCGTCAGCTCAAGTTATCGATCTGTCTACACGGCGAGAAATGTTGCGGTCGCTTCGCGCCCGCTCGGTAATAAAACAATAAACAGTCTACCATGCAATGGGACCGGTAGTTGACATTTAACTTTCCGTTAATGCAGGATAATGGCAGGGTAACGGAAGCATTGACGAGAACCTTGATGTTTCATTGACTCCGCAGATTGTGCAGTTAAGAAAAATTGTATTGTCAGTTTCCTTGTATTGTAGGTTTATTTATAGCTGCCGGAGACGTACCGTTACACCAGAAACATCAGACGAATCTCTACTATAACCAACTTGAATTACCCAAACGTTGGTAATTACCTAAACGTTGGTAATTACCTAAACGTTGGTAATTACCTAAACGTTGGTAATTACCTAAACGTTGGTAATTACCTAAACGTTGGTGAGGGCTATGGAACTCGTAGATCTTTACTTTTCCAAATAAATATAGCCATTTTGCTGGGAAAATGAAGACAGTAAGTTCGATCGTGTTAAAATACAAAAGTACCTACACATAACAAAGATAAGTTAAAACCTGATTTAAGTTGTTTCATCTAACTGAACTTAATTTATCATTTGTCGGTCAGATTTATATGAAATATATGTTTTGGCATCATCCTTTCTTGAGACAAACCGCAAATATGATATGATGCAATTTGTACCGTGCTTCTCAAGACTTCAACGAGGCGCATGATGGTCATTTGGGAATTTACTGCCGATGTTATATACAAACCTAAAATCACGAATCCTTGCCACACGACAGCTACAGGTGCTAATGGGCATTGGGCACGAACTGAAACCCGCATACCCCACTGGCTCCACATCCGGCACTGATCATCAGTAGACTGAGCTATCTGGGCGTCTGGTGTATACCGGTGCTAGCGTAGCAGCATTGACTCTGAACAGGCAGTGCAGAGGCCGACGGTCAGAGTCAGGGGGGGGAGGGTCAGAGTCATTATGTCATTATGTTGCAGTAATGCTAAGCAACAGTAGCTCTGTCGTAACATTTTACTAGCATGAATGCAAAGCGCTTTATTGAGATAGGTCGATTTCTAAGTCGGGTTAACCCTTGCAAATGGCGCAATAAGGTCAACCATGCTTTAATTGCGCCATTCCATTGCTCTATTTGCGCCCTGCTTTTGGCGACGTATGCGTCACGCATCACAGTCTGTATTGAAAAATAGGAGTTTAGGAAAACAAAACGCCATTAGAAGTAGAGTTTTGCAGATAAATTCAACTGTAGAATGTCAAATACCTCACAATAGACTTGGCTATCAAACTACAATCCTGGATTTTGTATTTTTTAACATGCAAAATTCCAAACATTTCACAAAACGAAAATTATGTTTTAAATATTTTCACAAATTGTAAACCGATCGCCAGAAACAAACCATGTATGGTAGCGACTTATACGATTAATATGCGTGCCATGTTAGACATTTCTATCGTCAAAAATGATTGGCTTATTGCCTTTGAAAGATACAAATCGGCCACTTTGTGCGGGATTTTCATGCATGTTTCATCACATTCAGTGTATGCCTTCAACTTCAACTTGAATGGAACACAAAATTCCAAGGACATTTTTCGCATTCTATACGAAAAGCAAGCCTATAAGCATGTATTGAAACGCAAAAATGGCCGTAATCGTCAGTCCCTTTTGGCCCTATGCCTGGCGCAATTGGGTCAGACGATGAGTGGCGCAAATATGGCGAGGGCGGGGCTTAAACAAAGTTGGTTATATCCAGCTTCAAACAACATGTACCAATCTTTTGTTGTACTTAACTAATACACGAAGATTTATGGTTTGTTATAAATACTTTGCAACATTGATGTAAAGTACAGTTCTCTCATATCACATAAAGCACACCACCCAGACAATAGTTAAAATCCAGTAAAAAATCAGGCTTGGCCTGCCGTTCCGCCTCTCCAATGACGACCTCCGAATAAACATTATATTTGATTTTGTGCATCCCTGCCTACTCAAAAGTGCCTTTTTCATTGGCTTTCAATAATTATTTTGTGAAATGTTGGAGGTGGCGCAATTATGACCGTGGCGCAAATACGGCAGTCTCCCCTACGTTTACCGCGTGACACGTTTCCTAATCAAAACAGCATGGTAAAACACGATAGAGTTGTTAGTTTAACACGATAGAGTTGTTAGTTTAACACGTTAAATATATTGGTTAATTAAACACGTTAGTTGGAGGCAAAGCACGTGGTCTCGGGTGGGCAGACGCCGGTACACGGTACACCCGACGCCGGTACACGGTACATCCGACGCCAGTACACGGTACATCCGACGCCGGCACACGGTACACCCGACGCCGGTACACGGTACACCCGACGCCAGTACACGGTACACCCGACGCCGGTACACCCGACGCCAGTACACGGTACACCCGACGCCAGTACACCCAACGCCGGTACACAGTACACCCGACGCCGGCACACGGTACACCCGGCGCCAGTACACCCGACGCCGGCACACGGTACACCCGACGCCGGTACACGGTACACCCGGCGCCGGCACACGGTACACCCGACGCCAGTACACCCAACGCCGGTACACAGTACACCCGACGCCGGCACACGGTACACCCGGCGCCAGTACACCCGACGCCGGTACACGGTACACCCGACGCCAGTACACGGTACACCCGACGCCGGTACACCCGACGCCAGTACACGGTACACCCGACGCCAGTACACCCAACGCCGGTACACAGTACACCCGACGCCGGCACACGGTACACCCGGCGCCAGTACACCCGACGCCGGCACACGGTACACCCGACGCCGGTACACGGTACACCCGACGCCAGTACACCCGACGCCAGTACACGGTACACCCGACGCCAGTACACCCGACGCCGGTACACGGTACACCCGACGCCGGCACACGGTACACCCGACGCCAGTACACCCGACGCCGGCACACGGTACACCCGACGCCGGTACACGGTACACCCGACGCCGGTACACGGTACACCCGACGCCGGTACACGGTACACCCGACGCCGGCACACGGTACACCCGACGCCGGTACACGGTACACCCGACGCCGGTACACGGTACACCCGACGCCGGTACACGGTACATCCGACGCCGGCACACGGTACACCCGACGCCAGTACACGGTACACCCGACGCCGGTACACGGTACACCCGACGCCGGCACACCCGACGCCGGTACACGGTACACCCGACGCCGGCACACGGTACACCCGACGCCGGTACACGGTACACCCGACGCCAATACACGGTACACCCGACGCCGGTACACGGTACACCCGACGCTAGTACACGGTACACCCGACGCCGGTACACCCGACGCCGGCACACGGTACACCTGACGCCAGTACACCCGACGCCGGCACACGGTACACCCGACGCCGGCACACGGTACACCCGACG